>JARYHS010008074.1:347525748-347589603 GCA_031002005.1 Vandiemenella viatica
TACTTGCGCTATTTTCCAGTCTTCTAGGGATTTACTGAATATATCAGACAGAAATGGCCCGATTTCCGCCGCATACTCTGAAAATACTCTTACTGGAACACCATCCGGGCCAGGTGCTTTTCCCCACTTTAGGAGCTCTAATTGCTTTATGATAACTGCAGTATCTATCTATTCGTAATGATTCCATCTCCAACTCGACACGACGTGGGAAAACGGGAATGCTATTCTTATTTTCGTCAGTAATATGAATTTTTGAATACAGTATTTAGTACATTAGCTTTATCGCGGCTTTCATTATCCTCGGACCCTTCACGAACTAGTGCTGGAATATTGCTGTTGGTACAACTGACTTGTCGAACATACGACCAAAATTTCTTTGGGTTTTCTGCGAGACTCTTAGAGAGAGTGTTTGAATGAAAATCGTTGAAGGCCTCACGCATCACATTCTTCACACGTCCTCTTAACTCAGTCAAGGTTTCTAAATCACTGCGAGACCTCTTCCTTCTGTAGCGTGCGTGTATCCTTCTTTGTTTTTTGAGTAATCTTTTGACTTCGCATGTGTACCACGGTGGATCATTCTCCCCATTTATTTTCCGCTTTGGTATATGTACTTCCATACCTTCCCTGACTACATGTATAAATCGATGCCACATCTCTTCAACGGTGTCCTTTGTTAACTTAAAGTTATGGTAATTATTCCTCAGGTAGGTTCTAAAACACTCCTTTGAGGCCTTACTGAATCTGTATACAATCCGTCCATTTCCCCTTTTTCGCTTGGTCATTAATTTGATAATCGCAATTACCGCTTTGTGATCGCTTATTCCTGTGGTCGTTGAAATGTCGGTGAAAATTCTGGCCTGTTAGTAACTAGCAAATCTAAAATGTTTTCGCTACTGTTATGACACCGCGTAGGTTCATTAACTAGCTGCTCGAGATGATTATAGGAGAATAAATCGAGAATTACTTCAGAAGCTGCCTTATCCCTGCTACCAGTAATGTGAACATAATTTCGCCAGTCGATATAAGGCAGATTGAAGTCGCCTCCCAGAATCATAGCATGATCCTGAAAACGGGCTAGCTATACTGTTTACATTACTTCTTAATTCCTCGGCGATAGCTATGTCAGAATCGGGTGGACGGTAGAAGGCGTCTATGACGAGTTTTGACCCAGCAACATTGAGTTTAATCAATATGATTTCATAGATAGTATCGACGTCTATTTCATTACATGGGAGAAATTTACTCACAGCTACAATACCCCACCTCCATGAGAATGTAATCTGTCTTTACGAAAAACGTTCATGCTGTCTTTAAAAGTTTCGGTGGAACTTATTTCCGGTTTTAGCCAACTTTCTGTACCGAAAATGATATCCGCTTCTGTGCTACAAATAACGCTTTCAAGTTCTGGTTGTTTGTTACAAACGCTTCTACAGTTAATTACGAGTACATTTAACTATTGTGACTCTTTTACGTTCCTCCTACATTCCGGTGTTGCATCTGATTGGGTTGCCCGTAACTGATTCACGTGTGTAGTGCACACCTGACCTATTCAAGGGAACCCTACATGACTCTACCCTGTGGCGGAGATCGAGAAATCTGCAGCCAATATCATCACAGAAACGTCGTAGTCTCTGGTTCAGCCCCTCAATACGGCTCTGAACCAGAAGCCCACAATCAACTCTGTCTACGATGCTACAGATGGTTAGCTTCTGCCAGATATCTTGCGGCCACTGGCCACAGAGTTCACCCTTTCAGCCAGCCGCGGGAAGGAAGAGAGGATAACCTCCGACCCAAGGTGACAAGCATCGTTGGTGCCGACGTGAGCCACAATCTGCAATTGGCTACACCCCGTCCGTTCTATGGCATCCTGGGATGGCCTGCTCCACATCTCGGATCAGACCACCCGGAATACACACCGAATGGACATTGGATTTCTTCCCCGAGTAATCCGCCATTTCCCTAAGGGGCTCTATAAACCACCTAACATTAGAGCTCCCAACTACCAGAATACCCTTATGCGATCGCCCAGACTTAGCGGGCTGGGGGGCCGTCAGCTCGCAGGATGACAATTGTGGGACTGAATCAGCCTCCGACAATACGTCATACCGGTTGGACAGACGAACAAGTTCACCGTCTTGGCCTTTAAGACTGTTCGACTGCCCCCGTGTGCGGCTTCGAAGTCTGGTAGCCATATGCCAGTCACCGTCAGGTGACCTAGGCACAGCCTCCAGCTTTTCAGCCTGGGATGCAGGTACAATGCTCGACATAGGTGAATCAGTGAGCGGCGTGGCTGCCTCGAGTTCCCCAATATCGCATCTGCTGCAACCTTCTACGGCAACTTCCAGCTGTGTAACTTTCACTAACACAGCAGCAAGCTGAGCGCGCAGATCAGCCACCTCAGCTCGCGTCTGCACACAGCAATCACAGTCCCTAGACATACTGCTTTTTAAAATCGAAAAAAAGAAAAATTAACAGAAACTCGAACTAATCTGTACTTTGGATAAACTGCAAAAACTCAGAGAGAACACTAATCAAATCTACACCCCACTAGAGATAACCTGTACTTCTTACAAATAGAGAAGTTATCCCAGTCTATGACAGTTAGTTGTGGATGACTGTTATTATTTCTCTTATGGTAGGGCTTCCTGTTATTATGAGATTGGTTGATGGTTTCCGAGAACTGAATAAAGCGTGGCACACTTGAGAATGTGTACCAAGTAGACAACCTCATTTCGTGCACAACGTTTCATAGTAGTTTCTATTGGTCAGCTTCTTTAGAGACGCAATTTTACATAGGCTTGCTGATGGCGTTAATGATAGTATGATTTATAAATAATGAAAAAATCAAAGATCTAATTCATCTGCAGGTTGGAAAAATAGAAGCTTTGAATTTTTCCTCAGGTTTACAGATGGAGATGGAAATGTGATAAGAAATAGGAAAACTAACATGAAACAAATGAGTTTTCTTTGACACAAATGAGCAGAATGATTAGAAATTCATGTCACATGCGCTATCTACTTTTTTTGGTTTCAAACTGGTGTGGGCTTTAGAAGTTTCTCACTTCATTCGTGTTGAACTAACTATACAGCATTCTTGAGACAACATCAGAAATGAAATAGAAATATTTAATAGACTTTTTATTACAAATGAACGACGATTGCAGTTCCAAAATTCATTTTGGGTTAAGACCGTGTGCTATTAACCACAGGAGTGTAAACAGAAAAGTAGAAAGGGGGTAATAGTTGTAACATATGAACTCACCGACAAGTCCCGCTTTACTTCCTTTGAAGTTTTTTTTATGGAAACCTCATTTAAGGTCGGGCCACACTTTTTTTTTAGCCTTCCTTTAGGTTCATCAGATGTTCATAAAATGCAGGTAGAGTCCTTGCATGTTCGTATTAATAAATCAAAGCTTTGCAAGAGATGAAGGTCGATTTTAAGGCAAGTAAAAATTGCATTCGAGACCCGGATTTCGAACCGGGGACCTTCTATACCCGAATCACACGCCGCAAGCATCTGAATCTAGAAGTACTAAAAATGTGTATCCAGTAGTATAAAAGTATTTTTGTGTTTTGGGATAGCAAAAATAAATTATTTAGAAATAAAGTACGTTTATTTTATTACATTTGAATATTTTTTTTCATTACTTCCAGATTTGTCTCTTGATTCAGATAGTTACGGCGTACGATTGGGTTATTGAAAGTACGTGATTCAAATCCCTTTCCCAGCTGTAATTTTTACAGGTCTTAAATTGACAAAGCTTTGATTTGTTAATGCTAAGATGCTACGACGCTCCGTGTTCGAATTTCACGTTAATCTGTAGGTCTCCATTTCAAATTTGGTGACAACGATAGAAGTGTACTGCTCGGCTGATAAGAAACTCCGTGATTAGAGCTTTAAGATCACATGAAATTATTATTATTTTACAGAATCTTTGCGCTCTCTATTTAAATTAGAATGTATAATAATCTTATTATTTTTTGTCAAAAACTTTTTGAATGAATCGAAAGGAACCCTAACCAAAACAAACACGTTAAATGTGAAGTGAGTGAATGCGGTGAGATACTATTTTTGTGCATAAGAGATTAAACAGTGAGGTGATAATAGGAGTCGGGCTGAAAAACATTTTAACGTACTTTATTACTTTCGTAGATTATAAAGTACGCTTACACAAAATGAAGTATAGTACTCTATAATAAAGTATGGGTGGCATCCCTATCTGCGATTCTCAGATCATTTTTAATTTAATTTTTTAACATTAATTCCGTGAAACAAGCAAGTGTAAACGATAAATCAAACTGAAGAGCGAATAGGAACACGGCCGAGCTACGGACCAGTGTGGACGCGAGGGGGGCGAGCCGTCGCTTGGCCGAGTGTCGGTGCGGGCTCTGTACGGTCTAATGTCGTCCGACCTTTATGGGTGCAAATTTGGTTTTCCAAAGTCACATGTATCCTTTTCTTAATAACGTAAAATACATGCTAATTATCGCTCATGGTTAAGTTTAATATTCCCGGAAATTATTTTTCTGAAGTTACCATGAAGAATGTACGGATCGCCGCCTAATTTTCTCAGTGACTGAAACCCCTTCTTAATCTGGGTGAACGGCCGAGCACCCGCCAAGTCGAGTCAATGGCGGCACTGCTTACCTACTCTTATCTCGAAGCGACTGGAACCATTTTTGTAGCTCAATTTCTTTGCTCATGTTGATGCTACGTGTATCAAATTTCGATTATACATGGATATCAGCAATCTTAGCAAACGCACTAAATCCTATTTCGTTACTGTTCCTAGTTCGGATGTTATTCATAGGCAAATTTCACTGATTTTATCAGTCATTCACTGACTGATAGAAATCTGAAATTTGGTACACAGATAAAATTGTCCCAATATTATTAGAAAAGTCTCACTCACTGATTGATAGATGTCTGAAATTTGGTACACAGATGAAATTTTACCCCAATATTATAAGAAAAGTCTGACTCTCATAAAATTGCATATATCTACCCCTAACGTGAAATAGCTTTCTACCTGATTACATTTTACCTCAGATTTACTGTATAGACGGAGATAACCAATTTTACTTCCTTCGTGTCCTTACTTTGGAAGTTACTGCAATTAAAAAAAAAAATCTACCACGACACCCCGACATCAAAACAACGCAGTATTTCCAGTAGTTCTACAAACAGTGTGGTATACTTTTATGTTTTCATCAATAAATCACAAGAAAAATTTAATTTTTGTGTTTTTACACGCATTTGTTGAATTAAAATCCCAAACATGAAAAAAATCTAGCACATATTAGCATATTAATTGATTTGCTTTGCATAAAGATTTATTTAACGCATAGATATCAGCAAGTTTAACTAACATCTTAAATTTTATTTTGTTGCTATGGTTAGTTTGGAAGTTACCCGTTATTTACTTATGGTGGTAGTTAAATCAGCGGCAATCGGCGTCGCTTGAGAATTGCGCACACGTCTGTGCGATGACTAAGAATAAGCGATCAGCTTACAAAAAGAAAGGAGATCCCTCAAAAACAATTCGTGTAAAAATAGACTAAGCCTCATGCTTCTGTACTGACAAAATGTTATGAGATCTTGTTCTGAGCCAAGTCTATACTTTGTAGTGTGTATTCACTTTCTGAAACAGAATAGTTTCTTTCGATGTTATAGGTCATTTATTTAGAATTATAAAAATAAAATTTTGATAACTTGGCCATTACGCAAGTCATAATTTTTTCTGGAATAGAAGAGATTTTACATATTATTTATTTTAATACTTGTCAAACCCGAAAGATGTTCGAGGAAAGTCTTGGCTTTTATGTATTTGTAATTTCTGATAAAGCAACACAATTAAGGTATTTATATTGCTTTCCGGAAACACGGCAGAATAATGGCCAAGTCACCAGATTTTTTTTATATTCCAAATAAACGATCTTTAACACCGAGGGAAATCATTCAGTTTGAGAAAGTAAAGCGAAAACACACTGCAAAGTATAGACGTGGCTCAGAACAACATCTCACAAATTTTTGTCAATAAAGAAGCACGCGACTTGGCCTATTTTTACAAGAATTGATTTTGAGGGATCGTTTACATTTTAAAATAAAAAAGCCAGAAAGGAGATTACTAAGCCGACATTTACTTAACCTTCCCGTTAGTGTAATTTTTTATTGCATATTGCTATGACCAAACTGACTGCAGTAGGCGCGCCCATCCGCGGTAGCTGCTAGTTTAACACGCGCTTCACCTCTAATCACATTAACTGCAATGAATATTCATGGCACAAAAACAGATTTCATCGTACTTTGGTTGGACTATTAAGTGGGTCGGTAAATGTTCATCCGCTGTAGCGCTAATGAATAGAAATCCGAGTGGGGACAGGGAACGTTTATGAAATATTTTGTGGCTTTTTGTACGGTCTTTGTAACAGTTTCCGGCGATGGGTCTTTACTTTCCTATCATCTAATATAAAAGTAACCTAATTAGACCGTATTTTAGGGAACTCTCACATTTCTTCGCTTCATAGCAGCAACAACTATGGATGTATATTCTGGTAATCAAACTTTTAAAACAATAATCGATTTTATTATGTAAAAAATTATTATTATGTATTATTTTAGTATGTAATAAACGTCTCGATCATTAAAAATTGGATATGGAATTAGGGATGCATTCCAAATATTTATGGATTCGCCATAATGATAACATGTGAGTGTCATCTCTGTTTAAAAGGGCTGTCATTATCAGAAATCAAAGTTGCTAACTTGAGCTCACTCGCAGCAGACCTACCACTTTCAGGGCCATCTCGCCATCATATAAGATAAGGTTTCAGCAGTATTTAATACTGCTAGAGTCCTTGACACACAGCATAACATTTCCGGGACTATACAGCTGAAGATTATGTAGTAACAATTATTTCACAGGATTACAGAAATTTTTGTATATCGCAACATAAGTAGAAAATAAAAAAAAATATGACGTTAGTTCATTCGTTAGTGAAAATCTAATATTAAATAAACTCTTCATCTTTTAAACTTCTCGACGTAAGTGTGTTTATGTTTTTTTAACCTAATGCAGATATTTTTAGTGTTTACAGCATTGTTCTTGCTCAGAGTGTATAATTGTTTCTCCTTTTGTTTTCTTTTCCCTAAAGTCATAATCCATATTACAAGAGACACTGACCTGCATTTCTTGGTACGTTCCTCTCCGTCTGTAGTGTAAATAAAATCTGGGTTTGAGGAGAGAAACCCTGTTCCCTTCACATCTATTTGCAGAGCATAAAGCCTCGGTGTGTGAAATTACACACACACACACACACACACACA
The DNA here is from genome assembly GCA_031002005.1 of Vandiemenella viatica. Lineage (NCBI taxonomy): Eukaryota > Metazoa > Arthropoda > Insecta > Orthoptera > Morabidae > Vandiemenella > Vandiemenella viatica. Next base: position 347,533,076 of record JARYHS010008074.1, read on the forward strand.
CACACACACACACACACACACACACACACACACACAACAAACAGAATACTTCCCTTCTACTTTATTTTCACAATATCAATATATATCTCCACAAATTCATGTACATCGTTCTTCGCCGAAATTTGGCCCTAAAACTTTATAATGTTCTCAATATAATTTTCACGGCTTACGAGGCTTTCTTCGTGTTCGCCATCTCACTTCTCTTTTGCTCATGACTGACTGCCACTCTCTTTACATCACTCTGATCCACTCTAAAGATACTTTCATTACTCTCTGGCACACGCGCCCAGCGTAACAACTTAAACCCAATACCTTATCTATGATATATATATATATATACATTTTAACTCAACAGACGGAAGAAAAATGAACAATTGAACACAGAATGCATTATAAATAAAGACATTAAATAAAGATAGCTAAGTGTCAAGGAAACTGTTTTTCCTTACATGTGCCAGATTGTTGGTAAATATTTTGCTCTGCGTGTTTACAAAGACGTTTGAAAATTGGATTTGTATCGCTGCATTCACCATGAGGTAGTTGCGCAGTGAATTTGAATGTGTTCTGAGAAGGCACGGAAATAATTCTGAGACAGCCGAACTAAGTGTTGCGATTTATTCGACTGTTTTTAGTGTAGAAGCACTTGCAGAAAGTCACCACGTGCGAAATTCTGCCTGCAAGTCGATAGCTGACTGTAAGAAAGATAAATTCTACTGACGTTGGTAGTGCTTTTTCTGACGTGTATGAAGATTAAATTAACGACTTTATGTGCATTAAACACTTTGATTAAAACGCGAGAATGTGGACGATAATCCGTCCAGGAAGCTATGTGGTTAGAACACATTCTGTTAGAGTGTCCTAGTCAGACATTAAAGAATAATTAGCCAAGAGCGCCATTGCAACCACAAAACGCTTACGGATAATTTTGTATCCGTGAAGGGTATATAACACATATTTGTTGGAGCAACCTTCTATTTTATATGAGATCTTTTCAGAAATAATTAGACCTAGGTAAAAAAAATACATTCACTCGCCTGTTTTATGAGATATCCTTCGTATTTAACAATAATCTCCCAGTGCTGCAGAAAAGATTGAAACCAATCGAAGAAGCCGTGTTTGAGAATGCACTGCGGCGCCATTATCCGCGGTGAAGAAAATTACATTTTCATTGGTATTTTTTAGCTTTCGGAACAGCGAATATATGCATCATGTCTGTTGGCAACCTGAAGAGTGATAGGAATTTAGCATATCACCAAGTAAGGGAGAGCTAGTAGCGAAGAATGATTTAGCAAAAAAATGAAAAAGTGTATTCTTTAATAACACGGACTCCATTACTACAAGTTGATTCTGAAAGATTTACACCTTCTATTTGTGGAAAAGAAAATCCCTTTTGCACCTCCGTTCTACTGGCCAGAGGACGCATTGCGTGCTTCGTTTGCTTCCAACCCTCTCAACAGTTTTCACACTACGCGTACCGGTGCCATCATACCGTGATGATGCCTGTTGGCTTCTGGTTTACGGCTGCCTCTTTGTTATACATTTTCTCTGTAACTGATGTGGCTCGTGTATCTTGGACACACGAAATTACGTTAGTCACGGACTCGTAGTTTGGGCATTGTGTTGAAAGCCGCCGAAGTCAATTCGGATGTTAACTGCGTCCGTAGTTGACTTGCACTTACGTCCACTTGGACAGCTGACTGCCAAACTGTGTTTGCTCCACAGTAAAGTAGATTGCAGATAGCTTCTCTTCACTCGAGCGAGAAGCGATAATGTGTCCCTTAACTTTCGAATTGTTCAGTGCAGGAACGTTGAAGTGCAGCTCTTCGAATGATGTTTTACGAGTAGAAACGTATGTAAATTGGATTTTCTGTGTGCTAGCGCTGCCCCTCAGTTCTGGTCGGGAAGACTGAAGTTCCCTGGGGACCGCCCGCTATTCGTTCCGCCATGGAGAGTCTGGCTCCAGCAGCCAATCTACCTTGCCTGCTTAGAGCTTCGCGAACCGTAACACCTAGACCCCATCTCCGACACCTTATATTGTCATATTCGCGCTACTCGTCATAATCCTTTCATTTAGCGTAGAATGCTTCCCATAAGTTACTATAATTTTTTTTTTATGTTCCACGAAAAATCATATGCCTGATTACACTATGGCGCTTCGAAGGAGTATTTTGTGCCATTTCCATGTCTTGGAAGGTAATTCCAGGACAAAAGGTGATATTTAGGGCCTAAACGTCATGAAAAATTCCTTTGCTGATACGTATCTTCATTAAATGATGTGAACTTCGGGAAGGAACCATGAGAATTTTTATCACACACCAACTCGCAAAAAAATGTTAATATTATGTTATGCATCGTCTTAAGAAACTAACGTCGACCTGTGACAGGAAGAACTAAGAAATTAATAAAGCGGAGTCTTATACAAAAACTTGTTGAAGTAAAAGGATATAACCTTTCGGTCAGAATAGTTAATGCGGAAAACATTGAACCGGTTTTTTTGCGTGGCAAAATTGCAGTATAGTAATTTTTTATATGTTTCCTTTATAAGCTTGAACAAGATCTGTACGAAATGTTATTTGCCATTCATTTTTGTAGCTGAATAATAGGTGTAAAACTTTTATCAAAATAGTGAGCATCATTTCTTCTGGAGAAATATTCCCTGTGTTGTATAAAAATGGAGTCAGCTTTATTGTGTGTCACCCATACTTCAAGCCTCGCTGTATAAATATAGCGCCATTCAGATCTTACGAAACATTTGAATTTCACTTACGGGTTTGGTCGTGTCTACTGTTCTGCTTTTTGCGACAGTTTTGACTGGTAAACGTGATAGGAAATGCCGCTTACATTTTTTATCCTTAATTTTTGTTTTGTTTTGTTTTTGGCTTTACCCATCGTCAACATTGAAGGTTGGGGCCAAGGAACGGGAAGGATTAAGCCATGGCCTTATAAAGGAATCATCCTGGCATTCGTTTGGCGTGATATGAGGAAACGATGGAAAACCCAAAACTGGAGCAAGGCAGTAAGGGGATTCAACCCGCGTCCGCTCGAATGCAAAGCCATAGCTTTACTGCCCACACACCACATTCCGTGGTTGCTTAATCGTGCCATAATCACAATGATTCCTGTAAATGATGTTTCTTTTTTCCTACAAGCGACGAGTTGAGAGCATATTTCGCCCATATTTCCTACCAAGGTTTTTTGTTTATAGCTTCACCTCTTGTCGACGTGGGTAAAAGACTGAGACAAGAGAGGAAAGGAATTCGGCTATGGCCTTTTGAAAGAACTATCGCGTCATTAGCCTGGATTGTTTTGGGGAAATCATGGGAAACCCAAATCTGGTTGGCTGGACGGAGATTCGAACCCACGCCCTTCCGGATGCGAGGCCAGAGCGTTACTGCTCATCCTTCATGCTCGGTCTACAAATGGAGCAACGTCTCCAAATATTCTACCGATAGCAACATATGCCGAAAAATCCATGATAATTTATTTTTGCAAAGCCGTTGAATGTTAAGTCGTGTATGACACGGAAGCGAAGAGAAAACAGCCATCAAAAGCAACAAAGTGCTCCATGTGATTTGTAGTAATAAACTAAAATAATAATAGAGGATCAAACTGTATGATAAGAAAAACTTGAAGCAGTCCTTCGAAAGGTTTCTGGTAGACTGATACTGCCATCAAACATGAAATGTTCCTGTTATAATCTGGAAAAAACTTATAAGGAAACATGAATGTTTCTATTAACTTTGCGTTGCATACAGCACTTTGGCTGCTCCAGATGCGGCTAGCGCAGCATCATCTGTTCCGAGTCGAAGGAGGAGGCAGGTACACGATGTGACACAACACACAAGTCTCTTGCCTTTCGTCTAGGCGGACTGCTGTGAAATAGTCAAAGGCAGTGCGGCCTTGGTTGTAACGAGGACAGAAGTAAAAGCTGGGTGCACTTATAGAAAGGCTACTTCTTTAGTAACCTGAGGGTAGACGACAAAACAACGGAAGAACTTCCTTCGACATTCTACGGGCGAACTTACATTGGATAATTAATGAAGATCGTACGCAAATTAGGAACTTTTATGGGGTTTACGCCTCGTCATAATCGCGGACATTATAGTCGGGAAAGGACTGAGGGCAAGAAACTGGAAGGAATTCAGCCATGGCCTTTCGAAGGAACAATCCATGCATTCACCTAGAGTGATTTGGAGAAATCATGGAAAACCCAGCTCCCGTCGATGGTCGGACGGGGATTCGAAACCGCTTCCTCCGAATACGAGACCAGGGAGTTACCGCTCATCCACCACGCTCGGGGGAAATAAAAGAAAAGGATGAGGGGAACTACTTCTTTTCTATAAATTATCTTTGTCACAGTTGAATAAATTAAGTCACTGTGGAAATTAGAGAAGAGCTCATCTCTACTGCTACAAATCTGTAAGCGAGCGGCGTGTGTTGGGGGTTTGAAATGGCACTACACAAATACCAGCAGTTTGGCTGGTGTTTTCAAATTTTGAGAGTTTGTGGTCTAGCTTAAACCTGAGAAAATATGTGACCAAGGAAAGGTGCAAGAAATTAAATTATAATCGTTTTGAGATGAGACAGATAGACGCCACAGATCACTCTGTACTTGAGATGAGCACCTCCTTTCAAGAAGTACTCACAAAAAATCAAGCTACTGCTCTTTGGATTCCTTTTTTTTATTTCGGCTATTTGCTTCTTCAGTTTTCTGAGATGTAGTAAATTAAAATAAACGTTAATTAAACAACTACGTTATATATTAATACATCAATAAAAGTAACGGAATTGTGATATTTAATTTACGGTATACATTTACTTGCTTAATGTCGGTTTAAAGCTTGATAGAGTGCTGTCGTTAAGCGAATTATATATCATACATTAACGTTTCCGTAAAAGTAATGAAATTGTGATATTTGATTTACGATAAACATATTGAAACCTGACAGCAAGTTGTCGTTAGTAAAACAACTAGATCATAAATTAACAATTCTATAAGCATTGGATTTTCTGTAAACATCTTTATGCTTAATATTGATTTTAAAAGCACTTTGCAATTTCATTTAAAAATGAGATTGTTTTGTTAATTGTTACGTAAATGATATTTTGCATTGTGATCAAATACGTAATCCTAACCAAAGATTGTATATGCTTCTTGGTGGATTAGGAAGGTATTACTAATAAGGGTAATTTTTCATGCAGCTTTAATTTCTTAAATTCCATTTATTATATTGCGTTATAACATAAATTAAAAAAAACTGTACATTAGTATGAAAATCAAATCGAAGGCAATGTAAACGAAGGGAGAGAAATTAAATGAAATTTGTAATTGTTTACTTCTCTACGTTAGTATTTTGTACTACGAATAAAAAGATAAAGCATTTCTACACACACACACCGGGATCTGCGCGCGAGAAGGAGCGGACGAATGCCAGTTAAACTAATAAGACCGAAGAGATAGAGAGTAGCTTAACAAGTTGATACATTGAACCTATGGTTATGTACATAGACTTCTTTAATGAATCATAAAATTCAGAAAACCATCTCTCTGTCACTGTAACTGTATGTATGACTCGAATCCCCGTCCAGGCATCACCAAATGACTCCAGGCGAATGCCGGGATGCCCCCATCAAAAAGGCCATGGCCGAATTCCTTCCGTTCTTTGTCTCCAGTCCCATCCCGCCTCTAATGACCTTGACGTCGACGAGGCGTAAAGCCATAAGTAATAAATAAATAAATAAACTGGAATTTTTTGATGTTTGTTCATTTTGCACGCCAAACTACACCTTAAATCCTGCGAAACATATACTTTATACAATACCAGTACACCATGTAATAATTTCTCATCTTTCTGTGTTAGTAATGTATTCATTCAAAATAAAAGGAAAAAAGAATTTCCCATTTATTTCCAAATGACGTGCATAAGAGAGAGATGTTACAAGATATGAGGTTTCGATTTGCAGTCTGCGACATGGAATGGCGTTGTCTCAAAGAACCAACCAAGATAAAGTAAGACGCACCCCGGGGGCTGCAGACGCCAGATTGATTACTTGCCTTGCCTGTGGCAGAATGAATAAATCGCGAGTCCACCAGCTTCCTTTTTCCTTCCCCTCTGTTTTGACTGAGAAAGTATTTCTTTCTTTGAAGTTCTCTACTCAAGACCACTAAGTAGACGTTAATTAACTTTTACTGCTTCCACAAAAAGTGACAGATATTAACATCAGCGCTAGCATCGTCTTGTAAGAATTTCCTTACTCGAGAAGTTGGTAAATAGCCTTAAAACAGTCTTTTATAAATCTTTCACCAAGTCTCGTATACAATATCACTGAAGGTCCAGGGATCTTATTGCTACATTTGCGACTTTGATTCGAATGAGGTGATCTCAAGAAGTATTAGCGGGTGATAAGTAAAACTGCTAACAGAATTCAACACTTAGAAAATTATCCAAATGGGTACTGCTTTCCACAAAACTTTGACATTACTGTAAAAAAAAGTAATTATTTAGAGACAATTTCCTTTTTTTTCAATTGTGTTAAAATATAATGCATGAGAGATTTTGGAAATCATAATTCAAATTAGTAATTAACATGACTAAATTACCTGTTTTTACTTAAGAATGAAATTCAATAATTTAATAAATAACATAAAAATTACCAATTTGAAATAAAAATATGTGGTTCTGGTACTCTACGTAACTACCCTATAATTGGTAAAAAATGGATATATTATTTGTTTTAAGAACATGAAATGTTCTTGTGTGGGGTCGTATTTAATGTAATTCAATCCAGTCACATCTAATGTTATTGGGAAAATAGTTCAAATGACACAACATGGCATCATTATACGAGCATTTACTCTGAACAGTATCTTTCAAACGAAATTTATATTTTACAGATGTTAACAATGAGCCACTATGGAGTAAGGTTATTTTGTTAACTATAGTTTTTTATCGATACCAATTGGCGCCAGATGGAGCTCACTCTTCAAAGTGCGTTCGTCATAGAACATAGTCACTACGATATCCATTCTCCTTCAAATAATTGGTTTAAAGGTCTTGGTTCATTATGAATTGACACTCGCCCGAATTACCAAAGACATTCAGATCCATCTCTACATGAGATGCAAGGTTTGGTTGTTTAAATGAATTATGAATATTTTAGATCGCATGGGAATGTGTAAATTGAATTGAGTTTAAACGCTCCAGTTACAAAAATAATTAAAGGCACAATTTGAAGAATAAATAATAAAATTACAAAAATATATAAATATTAAAAATTACATGTTATAATGGGTAAAAAAAATGAATCATGGAAAACTTACATTTCGGAACCCCCCCCCCCCCACACACACACGTTTACTTTCCTGGGATCAACCCACAAACATCCTCTATGCACTCCTACCCCTCCGGCCTTCGGGAGCTCCTGGTTTATTTGTTTCAAACAAATAAAGGAACACAGTCACTGGCCGGCAACTTGTCGCCAGAATGGAATTTTGTCACCTTCCACTGTCTCACAAAACTCCTGAGCGCGCCCTGAAATATCTTTAAAAATTTACTAAAACTATCGAGGCGAGAGACGTGACATTACACTCCATTGAAAAGATACGAGTATGTCGCATGGAGGAAGGAATACATAGAGACGAAATAATGCCAAATCGGTGAAACCTCATATAAAAACTTGTCTCCTACTGGGCATGCGCGGCGGCCACTGGTGGCCAAAGGAATCACCCCAACACATTGGGTTATTTGCACTGTGTATGCTGTTGTGAACATTTCATTTTCCAATATTTCAAAGTTTTTTTATAATGCCAAGTCGTGTTTCATACGGTTGCATAAACAGACAAGATAGGAAAAAACCTGGAATAACCTTTCGTAACTAAAGCACATTGTAATTATTGTTCTTGAAGTGTTTGATAGATAACTGCAAGATTAGAGCCTATCGCTATAAATTTATTTGTTGCTCTCAATAGGATGATATCGTTCTCAAATGTTTGTTGGTGTAGTGTAGACAATCAGCATATGTTACTACTTTGCACCTAAAAGGCTAGCCTTATTGTAAACAAGTATTGAAACTCTAAGTCAAGCGGGTCATGTTTACATCGCGATACAGTGAATGTGCATACTTTAGTCCAGTTTCAGTTTACACTGAAAGTATACGATAAAATTAATTGTGATAATTTGTGCTGTGTGAACTACTAAAATTGATGAAGCATACGTTACCCGAAATAAAGTTCGCGGTGCATTTCATGTGTTTAGATCTGTCCACATTGTTTGATTTTGTAGCGGCAATATTAATGGAAATGTGAGTAGGTTGAAATGCGGCGTGTACCAGAAGGTTACAAACAATTTATTTATTATTAATTGTTACTAATTTCATGAGCACTATTTTAGTGACGCAATGTGTATCACGATGTAAACTACTACCAACTAAGCTTCTGACTTTTGATGTATGGTAAGAAGATGAATTAACTGATGTTGCTAGCAAAGTTACATAGGCCTCTAACAGTACAATATCTTCCGAGTAAGCTCAGAAGCTATGAGGTCTTTTGAAGGTTTTTTTTTTTTTTTTTTAAAATTCTAAGCATTGACTTAACCTAACCTAACCACCTCAGTTTGGAGAACTAAGCTAGATATAGAAAATATATATTCTTCACTTTAGAGTTATCTTGTCGTGTTTTATTAGAATCTATCATCAAATTTGACCTTAAGGAATTTTTTTTTCTGAATTTCAACCCAAAACTCCTCTCTCTTGAGACAGTATATCTCGAGAACTAAGCACGATATCAAAAAAATTTATTCTTTATTTTTTATCTGTCTCGTCGAGTTATATAGTAATCCATCATCAAATTACGGTGCCACGGTTGTCTTATGATTCCTTTTTGTGCCTTTCCCCGTGTTTCTACGACCAAGCAATATGGCGGCCTCCCCACCCCACTACTCTCTACCCGGTTTCACTCCAGCGCGTGGTGAAGGTCCCTTGCGTCGTCTCCATATATTCCTTCCTCCATGGTATGTCGCTAGAAACAGTCTCTGACAACTTTTTTCGATGCATGTTGTGACATTTTTGCCTAACCCTTTTGTATAGTAGCTATATTATTTTTCCTTTCTTTGCTTAGTAATTAATTTATTTGATATTAAGAATATATGTTTAATAATGATCCGATTACAATTAATGTAATTAATTGTAATAAAAATGTAAATAGGGTTCCACACACAGATTGTAGCATGTGTAGTGAATGGTGTAGTAATAGAATCTTAGTTGGTGAGTCTTGTACTAATACACTCTTTGTCTGAGCGGTATCGTGGTCGCGTGCCTGCTAGGGAAAGCTTACGTATGGTCTCCGCGAATGGTAGTTTTGTTGAAATAATGTGTGTTATGTTCATATATTTGTTCAAGAGTATTAAATTTGTTGTCAGAATTAATAGAACTGTGTATTGATTTCTTAAAACCATATTAAGGAATCCTAAATATTGTGTAACTGCTAGCACGGTATTAGTTAAGTGCTAGTAATTAGAAGTAAGAATAGTGCGGCTAGCTGTGTTAGAGGTGGACGAGACGGCCAGCCAACCACAACACGCCGTTAATTGAGTAATTAGCAGTTTGCATCTGGCTTGACCCGCCAGGATAAATGCGAGGGGGCAGCTTGCAATATCTGAACATTACATACAACACAACAACACTATCCACATTTGGCGTGACTTGATTGTTTGCAGGCAGTTGATTAAACCAACATATTTCTCTCCCTTTTCACTAGCATAATCTTTTTTTCAATTAATATCAACCATAGGGTACCTTAACTGTAGGGAAATGTTCTTCTTACGATGAAATAAACAAATAATTAAATACGGAAAGTATATTGATGGTTCCTTTAGTAGTACTGTAATGCTTCTCCTCTTTGTGTGGTTGATGGCGTGATATTAAAATTTTTGTTTTCTTAAAGAACAGGAGTTTTTTCATTCACGAGAGTTCCGTAGCCTTGGAAAGTTGCTTGTAATATAATACTAATAGTAAAAGCGTATCTTTTTTTCATTCAAGCCATATTATCGTCATACATTCACGCAGATCCTTGGAAAATGCCATTAAAAATCATAATCATGGTTGCCAGCTTATATGTGGAGGGGTCTGAAAGAATATACACGAGACAAAAATCACATCATAAAAATCTGGTAATATTACTGCATATGGATTTTTTTTTTTAGATCTATTGTCTTACAGATCCTTTTAATGTACTGTATATTGTCTAGAATAATGATTAAACTGATACACTGATACAGCTGTGTTGATGAATATGCTTTTGTGTTCTTGTTTCAGTTATGCGCAAGGCCTTCCAGATGTTCGACACCACCAAGAGCGGCTTCATCGAGACGATCAAGATCAGCACCATCCTCAACACCATGGGCCAGCTGTTCGATGACGCCGAGCTGCAGGCGCTCATCGACGAGACGGACCCGGAAAGTGGGTCACACAACCTAAATTCTCGTAATAACTGACATGCCGAGCTTGCACGAGTAGACGCGAGACAGCACGAACACCAGGGCTTAAACGGTGCGCTCGCGCAGGCTCGTCCCGCGTTCGTGTCGTCGCTCTTGCATTAACATTTCGTCGAAACTCTCTCAACAAGGCGCGAGGCGAGACGGAAGTGTGAATGCGGAATCAAAAAGTATCCATGTTTAGCCGTCCGGCGTATGGTTTGTCTGTTTTTGTTTACGCTGTCGTTAAAACAGATGTATCTACTAGTGGCTACTACAACACAGTATTCTCATTACAGACACTGTTGTACTACTGGTCACATTTTCCGTTCTCATAATATTTTTGATAATATTTTGTGAATCGAACTCTACACTAAAAACACGACACTTTTATTTCCCTTTATTATTGCACGTTCGCCTAGATATTTTTCCATTTCGTCGAAGACTTGCGATTGTTTGTATCTTATACATTACATTACTGCCAAATGTCGTGAAAATTGTTAAATCTGGGCCATAATTATAAATTTTTAAGCTATTTTACTGCAGAGTTAATGTGATTAAAATAGAAAAAAGTATTGTAGTAAAAATAGTTGCTTCAGAAATAGAATGCTTCGAGTAATGCATAAATTTTATTAACTGCATTGATATTAACAATGAATTTTTCATAAACAGGTAATTACGTGCCCTGTAGAATTCTTTGATATCTTCAGGGAATTCTTTACACCACCGTATACGGAGACAGAAAAAGCGTTATTATTGCAGTGAGATCGTTCTGCAAGAGATATTGATTGTGAACCATTTTCACATCTATTTTCTGAGGCAATTGTTCATTTCACTAAGGGCATTACCCTCCGAGACGGAATATCTGTTAAACGAGCCAGTGATTTTAACTGTTATTATTTATCAAGTAGTTGCGCGCAACTTCGTACGTTAGAGTGCCTTCGATAATTACGTTATCCACTGCCAATGTGGCTCATTGAACGCATAAAGGGCCTCCACAATAGAGCTGTAAAAGTAACGATGTATTCGTTACTGACTAACGGGTTCGTCGCCTGACTCGAAGTACCAAATCGGTACTCACAAATTCATTTCGTTACTCGCATGTTTCATTACTCACATTTGTCATATAGATACAAACACGTTACAGCTCTCGCAACTAACTAATTTTGACAACCTAAGGACTAATTTTGTAGTTTTTTTATTTTGTTTAACATAAAAATTTACAGTGCATAATTTTTAAATAGAAAATTTGTATGGATAATTTGAGATAGTTACTAGTACACAGACGGAAAAAAAATCCCAACACCAAGAAAAAATTATTGTAGAGTAATGAAATTTGGACAATGCATTTGTCAAGTTAACATGTTTAATTGATTTAAATTTTCAAGATCACAGGTTATTTAAGCTCAAGAAAATGCATTTCAAATGTGAAATACTGTTAAATTAATAGCCGGTGTAACCTCCAGAATTTTGAATGCAAGCCTGCAAACGTGAATGCATTGTGTCATACAGGTTTCGAATGTCACTTTGTGGTATGGAGTTCCATGCTTGTTGTACTTGTGCTGTCAATACTGGGACGGTCAGTGCTGGCTGTGGATGATGCTGGAGTGGTCGTCCAATGATATCCCATAACGTGTTCAATTGGAGACAGATCTGGTGATCTCGCAGGCCAAGTAACATGTCGACACTCTGTAGAAGCACGTTGCGAGACAACAGCGGTATTGAGGGCGAGCGTTATCCTGTTGAAAAACTCCCCCTTGAATGCTGTTCATGAATGGCAGCACTACAGGTTGAATTACCAGACTGACGTACAAATTTGCAGTCAGTGTGTTTGGTATAACCACAAGAGTGCTCCTGCTGTCATAGGAAATTGCTCCCAGACCATGACTCCAGGTGTAGGTCCAGTGTGTCTAGGCCGCAGACAGTTTGGTTGCAGGCGTTCCCCTGCCTCCTTCTGACCAACACTCGGCCATCACTGGCACCAAGGCAGAACCTGCTTTCATCAGAAAACACAACAGATCTCCACTCCGTCCTCCAATGAGCTCTGGCTTGACACCACTGGAGTCGCAAACGGCGATGGCTTGTAGTCAGTGGAATGCACGCTACAGGCGCCTGGCTCGGAGCTGTCCTTGAAGTAACCGATTTCTAACAGTTCGTTGTGTCACTGTGGTACCAACTGCAGCTCGAATTTCTGCCGCAGACGCAGTACGATGCGCCACAGCTGTACGCCGAATACGGCGGTCTTCCCTCTCAGTAGTGCCACGTGGCCTCCCGGAACCCGGTCTTCTTGAGGCAGTACCATCCCTTGACCACTGCACCCAACAATCATGCACAGTGGATACATTCCGGCCAAGTCTTTCTGCAATATCGCGAAAAAGAAAATCCACCTTCTCGTAGCCCTATTACACGACCTCGTTCAAACTCGGTGAGCTGTTGATAATGGCTTCTTCGTCTTCTTAAAGGCATTCTTGGCTAACATCAACTCACTATGTCAAATCTCAGCGGTAAATAACGTTCACAAACTTTACAGCGCGTATTTAAAGCAAACCTGATTTGCAAGCTCTGAGTAGCGCTACTAGCGCCACACTTATGCGCGAAGCGCGAAATTGAATCGATGTCATCTTTCAGATGTATAAACACACCTACCAAATTTCGTTTATCTAACACAAGTCTTTCTTGGTGTTGGGATTTTTTTTTCCGTCTGTGTATTTCATTGATCGTTCATTAGTGAGGTTTATTGATTTCAAACATTTTTGAAATGTGTTTATTATAAGATTTGATACCTTCTATTTTATTTCATAGTTTAATTTACAATATTAAAGAGTTGTCTAATAGTTTGTGATACGAATGTTCTAATAATATTTAGTTAAATTGCTATGGAGCTCGCGCTCCGGCGGCAATTTCCCTACACACTCATCTCCCCCCACCCTTTTCTGAATCCACCTACATTTACCCTTTACAAATTTTAACTTTAAATTCTTTCAACGTTTTTGGTAAATTATTCAAAATTTCTCTTGGTAACTTATTCCGATCCCTGATATCCTTACCTAAAAAAGAGAATCTTCATACACCCTTGTGCCTGAAATCGAGTGCCAGCTTGTGGTCATGTTCATCCTTTCCCTTCCAAGCATTACTTTTAATTCTTACACCAATATCTTTACACGCCTCATCATCAATATACGCCTTGTACACTCCCATGACCCTCTTCACGCTCATCCTGTCCCATTCCAGCTTTTATTTATCATATCTGTTACAGATTGCATTCTGCGATAAAAAAAAACTAGCAGTAACAAATCTATCACAAGAGGATGAAGAATTTACAAAAATAAATGAAAACAGTAAAGGAAGACAGTGGTGAAACCTCCTATATAGAACGAAATACTTTGATGAGATTATAATATTTGTTAAATACATGTCCCATTATCATTTCAGGCTTGTATACAGGGTTTTGAGTAGGCTACTTTAAAAATTAATCGCCATTAGTTACTGTCACTAGATATGCCACAGTCAGGTGAAAGGTCAGGTCTTTTTTGTGTGTGCAAACAGGTGTTTGTTTTGAAATTAGATTATTCTTTCGAATATAAAATTCATTACAGCAAATCAAGTGTACATTAGAAGTTTTCCGTAAGATCCATGTGCTAATTACTTTAAGATTTATCCAAACAAACAACTTACCTAGACATACTTTCCTAAATAAACAATTTACTTAAACTTTACCAAGTACGAACGAAGTCGTCCCGTATGCGATGCGATGCGATGCTTCATGCTAGTGTTCGATTGTACCGAAAGTAACGAGTAACGAAACGATACGATAGTAACGAAGTTATCCCGTACGCGGCGCGACTCGATACAATGCTTCATGCTAGTGTTCGATTGTACCGAAAGTAACGAGTAACGATTCGAAAGTAACGGGTATTGATTGGTTTAGTAACGAATACATACGGGTACAGAATATCTCGTTACTTTTACAGCACTACTCCACAAAAAGCTGACTTCACTCCTCCCGCTCGTTCACTGGAATCACGATAAACATCTTGACTGCGAGAAGTAACTTACTAATGTGTTGACACTTTTATTTTAATTGCCGAGTTTTCGACTTTACATCAGTTTTAAAACGCAACTGGTTCTACTCATCGGACCACGGGGCTCACATTAAACGAAATCACACAGAAATCCTTGTGTGGAATTGCGCCTCAATGACGCCTGGCCCACTAAGATCTAGCCAGGTGTTAGTTCTATTTCAAGCAGCTTTTGAGGTAGTATGGCGGATGTCGTGAATGGAATTTTCACATAATCATTTCTAACGTGCTGGTCTTTGAACGAACTGCCGCGGCAAAAACAGAATATTTTCTGACTCATGGCAAAGGGATAGAAGTTTTTAGAGGGCTCGAGGAGGGTATCCAAGCGAAGTTGGCTTCGGTTTGCAAAAGGAAGTTGTAGAATTTGATTACAAATCGATAGATTAGACAGAAGTCGTATTCAAGTAGCGGTGGCTTGTTACGTAGTTTGATACCTTCACGTCAATAAATATTTCATTAAGATAGGTTTCTTCTTATATGCTTCCAACACACAAGATGTTTCCTCCTTACCGTGAAAGAGATGCAGAGATATGACCCTTCATAGTGTGAGCTCTTACATACATCTCGCATTTCGCAGGCGCGGTAAACAAAATATAAGCCTATTTGAATCATTTCGTAGTCAAGCACGCTAGTTTTACCTTTCAGTTTGATACCAGCTTCAACTGAAGAGAAGGCAGAAGAACTATATTCCTGTAATACTTAAGCAACTTTAAACTTTTTTATTATGGCTTTACGCCTTGTCGACGTCTAGGTCATTAGAGGTGAGATAGGACTGCTGGGTCAATAATGATGAATCATTCCGGCATTCATCAGGAGCGATTTAGGGAAATCATGGAAAGTCGAATCCAGAATTGTCGGATGGGGATTCCGTCCATCCGATTCCGAGGCCAGAGCGTTTTAAATAGCGCCAGTTCTAATATGGTGATTCTTTATATGTTTGCATGCTGTATTTCCATTGTATGTTTGTTCCAAGAAGTCCAGACAACAGAAGATTGTCACATACTTACACAAAAACATACATTCTTGTGTCTGAACTCGAACCACCGACCCCCTTGACGCGAAGCTAGCACCCACGATACACCTTCAGTGGCGTGATCGGCTGGAAAATGAATGGAGCGCCGGGAGACTAGCAGAAAGTGAATAAATCAAACTGGACGTCGTACACATTTAACTGATTCAGTCGTAATTCTTAATGTGATCTTACAAGGGGCCATCCAAAAATTACGTCACACGAATTTCATGATTTTTGGACCCCTCTCATGTCACAGGTTGTCACATTTGTGGGACCCCCCCCTGGTGTGATGTCACATATTTTGCAATTTTAAATTTATAAATTAAAACAGCACTTCCAAAATGATTTATGTATTTCTAGTTAAAAAATCATATCAACAATAAATCAAACATTTAAGAAAATATAAAAAAAAACATAAAAAATCGAATTAATTATACAAAATAAAGTCATCATGTGTCCATGGATTTTGACCCCTTTCCTTGATACTGTTTATTATTGGCATAATAGTTACTTCATTCTTGATTTCGATAGTGTTGGGAACATTCGATGTGTCAACATCATCTTCGTCCAACCATAAAGCATCGTCATCGTTTAATAACCAAAGAACTTCCCAGTTTCGTCTAGCGGCAATGCTTTGTGGACAAATCTTAATGATGGGGAAAACCTCTAGTTGTCTCTTATGTTGGTTACTGGCTTTGATGGATGTGATGTCACAATGTTTATGACACGTCTCCCCCCCCCCCCTTTTTCACACGATGTCACATGATGCTACACTTTGTTGACCCCCTTCTCCCCCTCAAGGTGTGACGTAATTTATGGACTGCCCCCAACCTTGTTCAAGAGGTTCAAGCAGCCACTCATCCCACCTCTGTCGTGGCTGCATCTGCTAGATTAATGTAGAATTAAAATCTCGGAGCCTCGTGGGGAACAAGGCTTAGCCTTTAACAATGGCTCCTACGGAGTCCATAATCGGTATGTTTCATTTTAAATACAAAAACCTCAACCACATAGGGTTGGTTAACAGATTACACGCATTATGTCCACACAGCCCAGACCGTAACGGTTATTGCAGCTAATTTTACACTTTTCTGTAATGTTACGTTCTGGGTCTTCTCTCTCTGACTAGGTCACGATAAAAATCGGTTCGCTGTATCATATCACTTATTAGATATGTATGCCCTCTACTGAGAGAAAATCTCTGGGAATTTGCAATGTATTTCCCAATCTTTGTGAGACATACTGACTACAGAAAATGCATAAAATGTTATTGCTGTCTGTGTACTTGGCGAAAATACGAGCTCTTTTGAGCTTGCTGGCAAGGTTTAGCCTGGTATCGTATTATACTCCTACCCGTCAGTTACTGCATTGCTGGATCGCGAACTTATTTCTCTTTGCGGTACGACTCTTGCATACGTGAAGAGGCTCACACTGTAGGGTGGTCAGGCAGCAGGTGTGTATGTGCGCGTCCGGTAATTGGTCTGCAAGTGGCTCCGTACTCAGAGAGACTCGCAAACTACATCAAACAGAATTCGTGGACAGCAACCTCTGGGAGCGACCACCGTGACGTGCCGAAGTCGATGTCCCTACAGAGCACCCCAGGACGGAGTGTAATTAACGTCCGAAACAGCTCCCCTTTAACGGAGGCTAAATCTCGTCACCGCCCGGTCACGCTATTTCGCCATTCCAGCTCGCACGTAGAAAGCAACGCATCGTTACGCCAGCGGTCCTGATAACAAACGTCGTGTCACTAGCCATTACTAATCACTGTGTTTTGTCGGCGCCCGTACAGTGAATTGCTCAAAGTGAACTTACACCGTTTTCTGGATGGAGAGCGCGTTTGTAAAGAAAATTTATACAATGTGCTAGGAGCCAATGAGCATTATACTGAATCTGTTGCAACTGCATGTCGAAACTCAACTAACTGTTGCTTTGCACAGCGAATAAACATAACAAGAAACATTGAAGTTATACGCACAAGTCAGCCAAATCCCTACACGTTGCATTTGCAATTGTGGGATAGGTGCGAAGAAGAATCAGGCTGTAGTTATAATCAATGTAACGTAACATCAGCTTTTTTTTTTCACCCACCACGCTCGGTAACATCAGTTATATATCTTTTTATCTTATTTCAGACCATTTTGTGTACTGCGCAACCGAATATGAGTATTTTAGGATTTCAATCTATAAACTGCCTAATTTATGCATTTACGTAAATGATACACAAATCACTGAAATTTTAAATAATTGATTTACCCATTAATTGTTTTTAAAAAAATAGTCTTTACTGAGTAAGGATAATTAAGAAACAATATTTTATTGTTCTCCGCTGTTAATAGCTCTACGTGCGAATAATAAGTTTTATTATTATTATGGCTTTACTGCCTCGTCGATGTCGAGGTCATTAGAGGTGTGAAAGGACAGGGGGAAAGGAATGGTAGGAATTTGGCCATTGCCTTTTGAAGGAAGCATCCCGACATTCGCTTGGAGTGATTTTGGGAAACCATGAAAAACCCACATCTGGATACCCGGACGGGGATTCGAACCCGTATTATCCCAAATGTGAGGTCACAGCGTTACCGATCACACTACTACTCTCCGTAATAAATTAATTACTTCAAAGTATAGTGATAACAGTCATTCTAAAAATGTTCATTTGTAAATTGTTGGTTTATGAATGCTCTAAATTTACTCATTTACTCATAATTATTTTCATACTTAGGTGATAAATTTATTTGTGAACAACCTTTGTCAATAAACAAAAACGCCGCATCGGTAGTTACCAAAGACATGATACAATACAATACTATTTTCATTTTCTCGCATAGTATGAAAATGGTTTCTCCAATATACATTAAATTTTCGGTGATAGACTATAAACTGAATTAGCGTTTCAAATGATCAATTAAATGTACAGCTTCATACCAACCAAATTATTACTGCCCTTACTTTTCGGTAAGTTTAATTTAGCATACACCAAATTCTAATTTAAGTTTGTTAATTGTCACTTTCGAGTTTTTATTAAACAATTTTTTTGCGTATTTAATGGAAGATTATTAAATTTAACTGCCGTATCTCTGATGAATTGACAGAGAAACTTCACAATAGAAGTGTTTAAATAAACGATGGATTTAAAAAAGCCAAAATAAGAAAATATAAAAGGGTTTACCGATATGCATTTTATTCCTCGGAAGGGTACAATTTCTGTTGACACAGTAACTCCCATTAAAATTGTGAAACAACTCCAAATTTATGGCTTTTTACTGGTTTACGAAGATTTACAGGTAATTTTGTCTGGTTGCATGGTTATTTAGACTTAATCCTTATACTTTTCAGTGATAGGTAACTTCTCGATAAACTTTTTAGCGTGCTTTTATTTCGTTGCAACACTTCAGTAAAACATACATAAATAAGACATCATACTTCTTTCCGAATATAAAGCACCTTACGATAGCAAATCTCCATTTTAGCACCATTGCGAGCGTGCTTGCTCCGTTGCGAAAATCCGGAACTTATACAGGCATCGTAAAAATGTATAGAAAACTATAAAAGCGCCGACAGAAGTTAATTAGTAATTGCGTATAATTATAGACAAAATATAAATCTTTCAAAAACAATTAAAATTGGTTAAATGTAACTAGGAAATTTGTGCAAGCATTTGAACATCTGACTGACAAAATTTCTTAATTAACATTCCATGTAACGGGGCGCATTTAATATTCTTATAGCAATCATTAGGTCCATTAAATAACACTTTTACCCATTTCACACCACGTATTCATAGAAAAATTATACAAAATTTGCAATTATTCAGTGTATATGTATCTCAGACATAAATGTTGTATTTATAGAATTGCAGTTAGTAGGAAAGTGGGTCTCAGGGCTGTTGCAACATGGCCTCTACTAATTTTAGTTTGCGACCCACCCACCGTGCGTCTCTGCTACTGTGTTACATTGGATGAGCGATGGCAGGCTCAGTTTCCTAGCGGCGTGTCGCAGCGGTGAGGCACGTTCGCATTTAGAAATTTCTATCCCGTGTCGTAACGGCGTGCTAGGCGCGGCGCCTTGTCGACTCGTGTCAGACGCCGGCCACAGATTTAGAAGGCTGTGGGCCGGCTGTCACGGATGACGGATAGCTTTGCCTTTGGCGTCAGGCCAAGGTATTCGGTTGGCGAAATATAGCATGTGTGGCCGAGTCATGTGACCAGGTGCCAGCCAATCGGAGAGAAATTAAGCGTAACGTCAACCGAGTTGGCTTCCTCCTCGCCAGCGTCCTCCATTCAGTAAGATAATCCCACACCTCAACGGCCACTTGGCTTTTGTTCACAACAGGCGTGCCGTTAATTTTACTGAGGCACGCAATTTAGTGGCGACTTAATTAGTACCATTATTCTTACGTCCCCCGCCGATCTGACTTTCAGCATAATGATCGGGGAACTTCTTTGATGTGAAAGAATTAAAAACAGTTTTAGTAAAGTATAGAATCACTGGGGTGTAAGGGTTTTGGAGAGACTATATTAGCCTTTTACAACCAAATGTCAACTTCTCTTTCACCTGGTGCACCCTGTTTGAACGGACGAGGCTCTGGCAACTGAAAGATTCCCGCTATGTATGTAGTCACCCACTGCTTATCAACGGACTCCGAAAGGAGGGCGGAAGAGCATGGAGCTGTCCAGGGCATCCACTTGCCCTTGGAGTTGGAAACGGCCCCTAAAAGTGGATGAGTCAGAAATGATCAATGGCATGGGCATGCAGAAGGAATCGAGAAACCACAGCATTAAGGAACCAAAGGGTATCCCGAGGATATGTAATCCTCTCAAATTACATATTTCATGATGACTTTTTCATGGGTAAAATGTTCCAGAGGTAAAATAGTCCCCCAATCGGATCTCCGGGTGGGGACTGCTCAGGGAGGAGTCATTAGAATGGATAGAAACATTCTACGAGTCGGAGCGTGGAATGTTAGAAGTCTGAATAGGGAAGATAGAATTAGAAAACTTAAAAAGGGAGATGGAACGACTTAAATTATATGTTGTTGGGATTAGTGAGATTAAATGGAAGGACTCACAGGATTTCTGGTCTGGGGAATCAGGATAATTCACACAAGCTGTCAATGGAGTCACTGGTGTAGGATTTGTAATGAATAAGAGAAGAGGGAAACGGGTGAGTTATTATGATCAGTTTAGTGACAGGATTATTTTCATGAGGTTGGAAACTAAGCCCGCTCCAACCACATTAGTACAAGAGTATATGCCAACGTCACAGGAAGATGACGAAGAAATAGAGAAAATATAGGAAGTTTTAGTCTAGAAGAAAGAAATAAGCGAGGAAGCAGTTTGTTAGAATTCTGTGAAAGTAATAAGCTAGTTACGGCAAACACACTGTTTAAGAACCATGTAATAAGGATATACACCTGGAAACGTCCAGGGTCTACAGGCAGATATCAGTTAGATTGTATCATCGTCAAACAGAGATTCAGGAATCAAGTTCTAGATTGTAAAACGTACCCTGGAGCAGACATGGACCATAATTTTATAGTAATGAAGTTCAGGCTGAAATTCAAGCGAATAATTAAGCAGAAACTGGAAGTGAACTAGAATCTAGCATGAGAGAAAAATTTGCAGAAATGGTTGACTTAGGTCTAAGAAGTAACTCTGAAAAGAGTTCAACTGAGGACGAATGGAATGCATTAAAGAACAAGTAATGAAAGTTGGTAAAGAAAATTTAGGAATAGGGAACAAGCCGCCCGAAAACCTTGGATCACAGACGAAAATTTGGAGCTGATGGATCAGAGGAAAAAAGGCACAAAAATGATCAGGATGATGCAGGAAGAGAGCAATATAAGCAATTCAGAAATAAAATAAACAGGAAATGCAAAAAAAGCAAAAGAAAAATGGCTAGAAGAAAAGTGTGAAGCAGTAGAAAAGGAAATGATGATAGGTATAGTAGATGTTACTTATAGAAAGATCAAACAGAATTTTGGAGAAATGATGAAACGAGGTGTAAACTTTAAAGCTGCCGTTGGGAAACCTCTTTTAAGCTCAGACGATAGAGCTAACCGTTGGAATGAAACTGTATGATGGGGACGATTAGAATAATAGCGCAGTGGAAAAAGAAGGCGATGTCGACATTAATAACTTTGGAGATCCTGTTTTGAGGACAGAATTTAATAGAGCCCTGAATGACTTGAAAGCAAATAAAGCGTTTGGAATTGATGAGATACCTGTAGAACTTCTTATATCCCTAGGAGAAGAAGGAATTAAAATATTATTCAAGATGATATAAAAAATGTATGGAACAGAAGAAATCCCAAACGATTTTAATAAAAATATTATCTTCACACTTCCGAAGAAAGCACAAGACAAGAAATGTGAGAATTATCGCACCATTAGTATAACGTCATATGCTTTAAAATTACTGACCAGAATAATATACAGAAGAAGTGGTAGTAGAAGAGATAGTAGGTGAAGATCAGTTTGGGTTTAGGAAAGATCGAGGTAGAAGGGAAGCAATTCTGGCTTTAAGATTAATACTTGAAGGGCTGATCAAGAAAAACAAAGATACTTTTATGGCGTTTCTTGATTGGGAAAAAGCTTTTGATAATGTTAGGTGGGACGAGATGTTAAAAATTTTAAAGAAGTCAGGTCTAAAATATCCAGATATAAGGAACTATATAAACTATAATATATATACTATAAACTATATAAATCATATAGGAATCAAGAGGTTACAATAAAAGGAGAGAATCGTGAGAGTCACGCATCATTTAAAAAGGGTGTGAGACAAGGTTGTAGTCTATCCCCGTTAATATTCAGCATGTATGTAGAGGAAGCAACAAAGGAAGTAAAAGAAAAATTTTCATGTGGCATAAGTGTTCAGGGAAAAAAGTCAGTGTGCTACGATTTGCTGATGAAACTGTCTTTTTAGCAGAACAGGCTGAGGATATTGAGAAGTTACTGAATGGCATGAACAAAATACTGAAGGAAGATTTTGGTAAGACCAAGACCAAAGTGATCAAAGGTAGCACAAATAATACCAGTACTAGCAGATTAAATATAAAAATAGGATCGGATGCAATAAGAGAAGTACATAAGTGAATTCTGCTACTGGGGAAGCAATATTACAACCGATGGCTGAAGCAGGAAAGATGTTAAAAACAAAATAGCACTAACAAGAAGAGTCTTCATAAGAAAGAGAAATCGTTTAGTTTCAAATATTGATCTATGTATTTGAAAGAACTTTTTAAAACTCTATGTCTGGAGCACAGCACTTTATGGTAGCGAAACATGGACTTTAGGAATACCAGAAGGAAATAAAATTGAAGTATTTGAAATGTGGTTCTACAGAAGAATGCTGAAAATTATATGGACAGACATAGTACGAAATTAAATTGTTCTGGAAATGATGGGTGAGGAAAGGAGTTTGTGGAAGAAGTTTACTGGAAATACCTGGGTTGCATGTTGCGGAAAGTATGGTATTTGTTTGAACGACTCCTAAATTTCCTGACGATGTCCTCAATCCATTCACGTTTCGACGCCTTGTAATAACAGCTAGGTCTCAAATTAGCCTCGCATATTATGTTTTAGTAGGCTTTCGGTTACATCTGAACTGAACACAGTTTTGATGATGGTTCAGCCATTATTGGATGGAATATTCCGTACTGGAGTACGGTAGCAAGGGCTGATTGAAATCTAACTCATTTCGGTGTCATTTTCATCTCGGTAAACAACAAAAATCAACAAGAAAATATGAGGAAACAACATGAAATCTGAAGAGCAATAGAATATTTTGATTATTTTTAAAAAATGCGAATCGGATTCAATGAATCTGCGTATTCCGCAATTTGGTTTCACACCACTCACTCACAGGTTGATTGGCAACAAATGAGAGGAAATTCACGTAAACGCAATGAAGTAACTTCATGTCCTTGGCACGAGCATCGGCATTTGTCTTTAGAAAAATGAACACAGGGGTCCAAGGAATTCACCACTGGACTAGAAATTATCGAGCGTGAATTTTCTTTCCTGACTGAGAAATCGTTGGCTTATTCCTCCTCGCGTCGTTTCATTAGCATCCTCTACCCATGTTTGTATTCAGATAAGTATTACTATAACCGATGAAGATATTCTCTGGTGTTCAACTTGTGCATGAGTGAGAAAAGTACGTTTAATTTTCATTCGTCGCTAAATTGTGAAACGCTTCTGTTCTTTGTTTGCGATCCAAAATTTGTTACTCATGCAAAT
The DNA here is from genome assembly GCA_031002005.1 of Vandiemenella viatica. NCBI lineage: Eukaryota > Metazoa > Arthropoda > Insecta > Orthoptera > Morabidae > Vandiemenella > Vandiemenella viatica. The sequence goes on from JARYHS010008074.1 coordinate 347,556,876, forward strand.
GTTTCGTTTGATTGCTGGGGCCTCTTCTCTTTGGGTACAGTTAACGGTGATTTTTTAGAATGTTTTTGTCAATATGGAAAAGCTGCAGAACGGTTTCGATTTTGTAGCAAATGCAATGAGGAAGCTCGCTCCTCAAAGAGTAGTTTCTAAAATAATTTCAATTACAAGTGTGCTGTGAGAAGTATGTTTCCTTGTACGGAGAATACTTGTAACAGGGCTAGGGTTTGAAAGCTCGAGGAGCGCAAGTGTAGTTTACAGTGCCATGGATCCAGTTCTTCTTGAACACACGAATTACTGTTTAATTTCCACATTCACATAATATGATTCTCTATTAATTTTTAAAAATATAGCTATTCTTGTCCTGGCCCTGTCCTTCACAAAGTTTGGTAAGCTTGTACATTAACGGAAACTCTTCAGATTTTGTAGGAGATATCAGGTTCATTAATTATGTGACCTCCGCTAAAACCAAGATTTTAGTTTTGGCTGTCGCGTAATCAAGTTTTCAGAATATGTGGGCATTTAATATCGACGAAATACTATCTTATATTTCCATAAGTTTCTATATCTTAAGCAATGTGCCCTTACAAAATATACCGAGTGTGGTGGGTAAGCCTTAACGGTCTTGCCTCACATTCGGGAGGACGCGTGTTCGAGTCCCCTCCGGTCATCAAGATTTAAGTTTTCCATGATTTTCCGAAATCACTACGGGAGAATGACTGAATAGTTATTTCAAAAGGCCATGGGCGAATTCCTTACCGTTCCTTGCCCTCAGTGCTTTACCGCTAGTAATGGCAGCGTCGTCGGCGAGGCCATAAACAAAACTAAGTTACAAAATAATAAACGAACACCCACTTTCCTCGTAAAGACACACGGCATAAATGGTGATTTACTCCTGACCCTTCCTGTAGTGTCCTTAACAGTTTATTCTGCAAGATTTTTTCACATTAATCATAACAGCCATCCTTGGATATTGGCCAAAGGCGCAGAATTTTAATCTAAGAAATTCAAACACACGTTGTGTACTCGAAAAGACAAGTTGTCGTTCTAATGAGATGAGTTTTTCAACAAATATTGAAGACCCGTTGAGCGATATATTGAAACGGTGCCAATTTTCTTGTTCCTATCACTCAGCGTCGTGTTTACACGCTGAGTGTAAATAAAGTCGGCAGTGGGCGTTGAGAAATATCTCTGTGTATCTGGCTGAAAGTTGCAAAGATAAACTGGCCAAATTAATAACGGTGTCTTACTCACTGTGTTTAATTTGTAGACGAAGACTTTCTTTCTGCAAGAATTTGGCACAATGCTTCGCCACATATTCTTCTACTTCTACCTTTCCTTATTCTGCGATGTTTGCTTAGAAAGCATCCAACAACCACTACAACGCTCACGGAAGCATTAGAAAGTACTATTTTAGTGGTAGTGGTAATTATATAGCAAATGATATTGAACTAGACTAGATGATCGTATCATTGTATTCAGGTAAAGTGAATCTCTTTCGAAAACAATGACTTCTTCCAGGGAAGCAGAATATCACGTCAACACGATACATCAATTTAAATCATACTACAAAAACATTAAAACCTAATAACTGCACCACCATTGCTATTTGACTAAATACTTTGTGTTAACATTAGTGGGCAAGCACCCAATGGATAGAAAATGTATTTTATTGGATTACCAGATTAACTTTTCCGAAAGATGTCATACCTCATGCAAACGGATAACTAAAGAGTTATCTACTGAAATGAAATAAAAATTATACTTTCCTCTACCCTAGGATAAGCCTATTTTTTCCGTTACCATTACTTGAATCGTTCAACAAACAAACAAGTGTTTTCAGAATTTAGAATATTATTTTTTATAATAGTTTATATTGAGGTAATTGCGGTGCAAGATAATATTGGCATAGTGAAAAATCAGTTGAAATTGAGTTGTTGTTACACATTTGATAATTCTTCTACTGAATTGTTAATCATTTGTGCAGGTTATTTAAACAAGAACTGGTGTTGCTGTCCACTTTCAACCTTGACATATTCAGCTATTTATTTTGCTTGATATATCAGTGTCACTAGCTATGACCTGGAAATTTTCAGAACGGAATGAATTGGAAATTTAAACAAATATCACAATTTTTGAAGTCCCCCTCTGACTGCGCCAAATTTTAATGTCCCATTGGGGTGTATAAATAAATGTTTCATGATTTTATACCTAGAGGTAATGCTCATCATGACACATCTTGAATCTTGGGATAATTGTTGATGGTTACTGATATTGAAACAACTATCAACAATGGCATAGCTTAAAATTTACATCATTCAGTAGCCACTTATTTGCTTCAGTTATAATGAAACGTGGAAAAGAACAAAATTGAATTAATATAGAGCGTGAGGTATTGCTAATAGGATGCGGGTGCGGCGCAGAAATTACTGTAGGCGAGTGGTTTTTGCATCGATGTCGATTGCGGTGCTTAGTCTGTCCTCTACCCAGCATTTGTCTTCGTCAGCAGGTCCCTCCGTGATCTCGACATGACAGCTGTTGTGTGTAGCATATAGTCATCTCACACGCGGCTGCAGGTTTAACCTCAACTACGGACGTGTAGCTCACCTATCTCACGGTGTGTCAACTTCTGTGAGACATCGGTCTCCTCAGTCGAACGCGAGATGTTCTCCACTTACGTGGAATCGACAGCACCTAATTTCAAAACAGAAGTGTCCACCATTTCTGCTTTGCCACCTGCTCACTTCGGCATTTCTATCAGTGGTCCGGTCCGTCTCCACCGTTCAATCGCGAGATCGTGGAAACTTCGTCTCTCGCAGGATTGTTCGGTCGTGCAACATGATACTAGTCACGACAAAATCCTGTGGTTGGTTGCTGAGTCGCCATTTCCGTCCTCAATGGAACCGACTTCCTCTGTTCGCACCGTGACTTCAAATCGGTTTTGCGGATTTTCACACAATTAGGAGGAGACCTTCATAATACCTTTTTTTTAATTTCGCACGCACAAAACACTAATTTTATCACCCGACCACACCCGCCCTCAGATGCTTCTTTATTCTGACTTGGATACTGACCATTGATACCGACTTGGATATCCTATATAATACCTTAGCAGCCGATACATGCACGTTCGCCTTCGCCTGGTGAAGTCGGCTACCAGAAACCTACCCTCATCCTCCCCCTTCAACTCATCCATTCAGTTGATCTGTATCGTTAAATCTTCTCTTTTTTTCAATGCTTAAGAAGTTATTGTCTGTTATCCATCAGAAGTCAGATGGTCTTATATGCTACCATACAATTTTTTGACACTGCTAAATGCGTCGTTGGAACCAACGTGTGGAACTTAGAGGAAACTATATCAGGAAAAAGACTACAAATTTTCTTTCAACTAGTGGTCACGGCAATCACTTCTGGTGCTTTATGTGAGTGAATCATGTATGCAGTAACACCTAACGCGTTTCAAATCTAACTCTATATCAAAATACAGAAAACTAATAGGTCCTCTCCAATGGGAAAGAACACGTCCTCGTAATGATGAATGAAACACCTATTCTTATGAACGAAATTTCGGACACACTTTCAGATATTTTGATTAATGTTGTAGTGGAAAGTAGTGTATACGCAATGAAGAGTTAAGGAAGACAATGACTGCATCATATAAATCAGGTGTTTACTAATGGAGACTATAAACTAATTATTGAGATGAAAATATTAATACAGAATTCAAACCGTTGAGATATTGGCCTTATTAAAGCATTCAGTTAAAATTGACAACATTTGTGGTAATTCAACGTTAAATAATAATGTATTTGGAAATGAAACGAACTCCGTTTGCATCAACAATGAAAACAATTTTCATTTTGAATTTTTTCAGTTGAGTGTTGGTTTTATTTTACATTAATTTTACAATGGATAAAGTTAATACGCACTGAGTTATATTATATGACTGGAGATAAATGCTTTGTGTCTGGGCAAGCAATTTTCATCATTGTTATTTGTTTTCAATCTATAACGAAAGGTAATATTTGCACACCGTCTGTTTTAAATTGTAAATTAAACAGGAAGTTGATTTAGGATGACCAGTGTATTGTGAACGCTCAAAAATACGCTTACATGCATGACATTTATTAGTTCTGAGAGTAAAGTATTATGCAGCGAATAACTTAAAAGTGAATTTATTTCTTTACAAACGCAAGTATTGAAGGTCAAGCGAAAGATGAAGTTACTGACTCATGTTATATGAAATTTAGAGAAAAATATCCGTCTGATTCTATTTACTGTGTTCTCTCAGTCAGAGCCTGCTTATGCAGCCTGCTTTCTGAGAAATTTTTACCAACGCTTTGCTTTCTCTAACAATATTATGTTTTGCTGATATTCTGTGCATGGCTAGTTAAAAAACTTCTCTTCAGAAATCAATATTGTCTCTTTACCGTTTAAGTGTACTGATGCACTTTTTCTGGTTTCCTATAAACACCAATCTACATCTAAAAATACATGTTGAAGAATGAAATAACGCTGCAGATATTATGGAAGTGCTTACGTTATACGTAAATATCAATAACAACAATAACAGTCTACTGTGTTAGCTCCCCGTAATATTACACTTACTTTCATGTTTCCTTCACTTTCATAAATTTGATTGACCTTATTTTTCTGCTGCTGTGTCAGATCAATTCTTTATCATTTGAGTCCATTTTCAGTGATTACCAAATTTGCAAGCTTATTGCTATTTCGACAGAAGCTGCTATCGCTATGTGAATACTCAGATGTTTAATAAATATCTAACAAGAAGAACTTGTGCAGGTATAACAGAAAAAAATGTTTTGTGTATATTATCCGCTTGCAATAATGAATTGTTTCATATAATTGTACATATGAATTAATTTTTGAGACAGAATGGCATGTAACGTACACGATATGATTGGTGATGTTGCAGGCACTGGCAAGGTGAACTTTGACGGCTTCTGTCGCATCGCCGCCCACTTCCTGGAGGAAGAAGACGCGGAGGCTATGCAGGAGGAACTGAAGGAGGCCTTCAGGCTCTACGACAGAGAAGGTAACTCATCACAATCCAGCACTCACTAAGTTGTGAGGTCCATCTTATCTCAAAAGAGATAATGTGCTAGCTAAACATTAAATCCGGTTCTAATACTCGTGTATTTAACAAGACTAGGTGCAATATTATCCGAAAAAAAGAAACTAAGCAGGTGACAGGGAGTTGTGTGAATGTGGTTTTTGGTAACTAGCTGCTGTGTGAAGTAATAAATCTTGTAGATACGTATACCTTCTCGACCCTTAGACGTTGGCTTCTGTTGATTTTAATCATTAATGGTTCTTTATTACGATATTGATACAGATTGTGGCTCATGTCGGCACCAATGATGCTTGTCGCCTTGGGTCGGAGGTTATCCTCTCTTCCTTCCGGCGGCTGGCTGAAAGGGTGAATTCTGTGGCCAATGATCGCAAGATATCGGCAGAGCTAACAATCTGTAGCATCGTAGACAGAGTTGATTGTGGACCTCTGGTTCAGAGCCGTATTGAGGGGCTGAACCAGAGACTACGACGTTTCTGTGATGACAACGGCTGCAGATTTCTCGATCTTCGCCATAGGGTCGAGTCTTGTAGGGTTCCCCTTAACAGGTCAGGTGTGCACTACACACGTGAATCAGCTACACGGGTAGCAGGGGCCGTGTGGAATGCACTGGGTGGTTTTTTAGGTTGAGGGAGGAAGACCCGAAACACGAAATTCAGTTACGGGCAACCCAATCAGATGCAACACCGGAATGTAGGAGGAACGTAAAAGAGTCACAACAGTTAAAAGTACTCGTAATTAACTGTAGAAGCGTTTGTAACAAACAACCGGAACTTGAAAGCGTTATTTGTAGTACAGAAGCGGATATCGTTATCGGTACAGAAAGTTGGTTGAAACCGGAAATAAGTTCTGCCGAAACTTTTAAAGATAGCATGAACGTTTTTCGTAAAGACAGATTACATTCCCATGGAGGTGGGGTATTTATAGCTGTGAGTAAATTTCTCCCATGTAATGAAATAGACGTCGATTCGATCTGTGAAATCATATGGAATAAACTCAACGTTGCTGGGTCAAAACTCATCATAGGCGCCTTCTACCGTCCACCCGATTCCGACATAGCTATCGTCTAGGAGTTAAGAAATAATGTAAATAGTATAGCTAGCCGTTTTAAGGATCATGTTATGATTCTAGGAGGCGACTTCAATCTGCCTTATATTCATTGGCGTAATTACGTTCACATCACAGGTAGCAGGGATAAGGCTGCTTCTGAAGTAATTCTCGAGTTGTTGTCAGATAATCTTCTCGAGCAGCTAGTTAATGAACCTACACGGTGTCATAACGGTAGCGAAAACATTTTAGACTTGCTGGTTACCAACAGGCCAGAAATATTCACCGACATTTCAACGACCACAGGAATAAGCGATCACAAAGTGGTAATTGCGACTATCAAATTAATGACCAAGCGAAAAAGGAAAAAAAGGCGGATTGTAAACAGATTCAGTAAGGAGTGTTTTAGAACCTACCTGAGGAATAATTACCATAACTTCAAGTCAACAAAGGACACCGCTGAAGAGATGTGGCATCGTTTTATACATATAGTAAGGGAAGGAATGGAAATACATTTACCAAAGCGGATAATAAAGGGGGAGAATGATCCACCATGGTACACATGCGAAATCAAAAGGTTACTCAAAATACAAAGGAAAATACACGCACGCTCAAGAAGGAAGGGGTGTCGCAGCGATTTAGAAACCTTAGCTGATTTAAGAGGACGTATTAAGAATGTAATGCGTGAGGACTTTAACGATTTTCACTCCAACTCTCTCTCTAAGAGTCTCACAGAAAACCCAAAGAAATGTTGGTCGTATGTACGAAAAGTTAATTGTACCAACAGCAATATTCCAGCACTAATTCGTGAAGGTTTCGAAGTTAATGAAAGCCGCGATAAAGCTAACGTACTAAATACTGTATTCAAAAATTCATTTACAAATGATCATAAGGATAGTATTCCCGTTTTCCCACGCCGTGGCGAGTCGGTGATGGAATCATTACGAATAGATACTGCAGGTATCATTAAGCAATTAGAGCTTCTGAAGTGGGGGAAAGCACCGAGCCCCGATGGTATTCCAGTAAGAGTATTTTCAGAGTATGCGGCGGAAATCGGGCCATTTCTGTCTGATATATTCAGTAAATCATTAGAGGAGCGAAAAGTACCTTCAGACTGGAAAATCGCGCAAGTAACTCCGATTTTCAAAAAAGGTGATCGAAATGATCCTGGAAACTATCGTCCTATAACATCTGTTTGTAGTAGAGTTATGGAGCATATTATATGCTCGAACAATATGAATTTTCTAGATGATAATAATTTGCTTACAACAAATCAACACGGATTTCGGAAGAAAAGATCATGTGAAACACAGCTGGCCCTATTTACACACGACGTAATGAAAGTTATCGATGCAGGTTCACAAGTAGATGCAATTTTTTTAGGTTTCCAGAAAGCCTTTGACTCTGTGCCACAATCTTCGAGCCTACGGTATATCGGATCAGCTTTGTGAATGGATCAAGGATTTTCTAACAGGTCGGTCGCAGTATGTCGTCGTTGAAGGAGAAAGTTCTTCTAATCTAGATGTTACATCGGGTGTACCTCAAGGAAGTGTAATAGGACCACTTCTTTTCTTAATTTTTATAAACGATCTAGGAGACAAAGTGAAAAGCCTTTTTAGATTGTTTGCTGATGATGCGGTTATTTATTGGGAAGTACGAAATTTGGCCGATTGCTTAGAAATTCAGCGCGATCTGGATGTTATTTTGGCTTGGTGCGCTGAGTGGTAACTTACTCTAAATTGTAAAAAGTGCAAGACAATGAGCATAACTAACAAAAAGAATCCAACTGTTCAAAAATACGAGTTAAACAATACAGTTATTGATATGGTCGAGTCTATTAAATATTTGGGAATAACAGTGCAAAGGAACATGAAATGGGACATCCACATTACTTCGTTAGTAGGTAGTGCAAATTCTAGGCTGCGATTCATAGGTCGAATCTTGAAAAATTGTAATGAACAAACAAAGGAGATAGCGTACAAATCTCTTGTGCGTCCACATTTTGACTACTGTAATGCCATTTGGGACCCGTTTCGTAAGGGATTGATCGAAAGTATAGAGAAAGTACAGAGAAGAGCCGTTCGATTCGTGCCCGCTTGCTACAGGCCTTATGAAAGCGTCACAGAACTGATTAGTAGACTAGGTTGTGAGTCTCTGGTAGATAGACGACACACGTTTCATTTAAACTTATTGGTAAACATGCGTACTCCCACTTTCACTTTTGAGTGTAGTGAAATACTTCTTCCACCAACCTATTTGAGTCGGAAGGACAGGAAAGATAAAATTAGAGAAATAAGGTGCCGGACTGATTCTTATATGAATTCTTTTTTCCCTCGGACCATTAGGGATTGGAATGCACAACAAAATATTAGCTGTGGTGCTGAGCACCCTCTGCCACCCACAATTTTGTGAATTGCAGAGTATATATGTAGATGTAGATGTAGATTCATTTAGACTTTAAACTGTTTTACCTTCTTTAACTGCAGCCACAACCATCAAGCCTTAGAATTGTGATTTATCTGATCTCTGTATCAGTACCGAGTGTAAGAATAGAAATTGCTAATTACAGCAGATGACAACCGACTCACTTTCCGTTTCGTATTACAGGTAAATTAAGGTGTTATTTATTTTTTTCAGTAACATCTAAAAATAATTTGGAAATACATCACGATGCTAAACACGAAATTTCTACAAATTAATTACACTTGCAGTGCGCAAATCATAAAACTCAGAGATTTTATTCACCTCTGTTGTGTGGAAGTAGAAAAATATTACTTCTGGAACTCTGTCTCTCATGTTATTTCTAGTCTTAAATTTATTAGCTGGAACATTTCGCTACTTTTCGAAGTGAAAGACAACATTATGAATAGTGAAAATATAGACAACTATACCACCCGTGCGAAAATTTCACGAATAAAATGCGACGAATAGTGAGGTTGAATGCTTGTAATATAATGAATAGTAGAACCGTAGTTTTGTAGCAAATATTTTTTTAGTGTAATAGGTACACAGCAAAATACTCACAACATATTATGAAACAGTTAGGAAAATTTAAAACACACTTTATTTATGACAAACTGTCACTGACCTTGGTAGAATAAAACCAACCTTAACAAACTGCACACAACATATCAACATCTCTGTGATATTTGTTGCTGAACGAATAAAATGATTACATTGGAATTGTATAGCAAAACGACAGTGTTTCCGTAAAAGAAAAAAAATATATACAAAAACTACTTATTGAATAAAAAAAAGTTTATTGACTTCTCTGTGATATCCGCTGCTGAAATCTGGGGACTTGGCTCTCAACAGTCTCATACACGCTACCACTTTTAGCACCAAATTCTGAACATTTTTTTCTTAATTTATGATTTTACCTAGCTGGAGACCTTAATTTTTAAAACGATATGTCATTTATCGATTTCAGCTAGGTATCGACGAAGATAAATGGCATATAATAAAAACAAAAATTTAAAAAATCAACACGTTCTATAACTAATATTGATACTTTTGCCCTTTAAGGGTCGAATTACAAAATATTTCTTTTATAAAAATATGGTGTGACCAAAGCAGTCCACCTTGGTCTTTAAAATGATACCTCATTTATCGATTTCGGTTAGTTTATGAATGCAAGGTAAAAAAAAAAAAAATAGTTCTGAGGAAATTATGTTATTTTGCTCCCTTAAGGGTGTAATTTGGAGAAAGTTTTTCTTAAAATATGATGTGATGATAGTGGATAATTTAATATTTAAATCGATACGTCATTTATTGATTTCGATTAGGTATCAAGAGAAATAAATAGCTCATGACAGAAAAATGCGTTGTAAAAATATTAATACTTTTGCCCTCTAAGGTTAGAATTTTTAAAAATTTCTTTCTTAAAATGTGGTAACGGCACAGAAGACATTACGAAGACCTTAATCTTTTAAATGATACCTTGTTTATCAATTTTGTTTAATTCTCAACGGAGGTAAATGACTTGAGACACAAAAAAACGCATTTTAGAAATACTGATATTTATGCCCTTTAAGGGTCGAATAACGAAAAAGTCTTTCTTAAAATATAATGTGACTATGGCGGAGACCTTAATCTTTACTATGATACCTCATTTATCTATATCGGTTAAATATTAAGAGAGATAAATCGCTCGTGACACAATTATGCATTGCAAAAATATTGATACTTTTGCCCTTTAAGGGTCGAATTCCGAAAAATATTTGTCTTAATATATTACGTCACTAAAGCGGAGATCTTAATCTTTAAAATGATACTACATTAAACGATTTCATATACGTATCCAGGGAAATAAATGACTCGTAACACAGAAAACAGCATTTTAGAAAGATTGACATTTTTGCCCTTTAAGGGACGAATTCCGAAAACTTCATTTCTTGAAATATGATGTGACCAAAGTGGAGACCATAAGCTTTAAAATGACACCTCATTCATTGATTTCGGTTAAGTATGAAAGAAGATACAGGCTTGTGACAAAAAATACCTTATAGAAATAATATATATGATGATGTCTATCTTGAATTACAAAATGCAATTTGCCCATTATTGTAGTTAATTTGCATTATTTAACAAACATTTACTATTTTATTGGATTCATGTTGCTAAAATACCTTAATGTTTTCTTTAGTTTTTATCCTCATGCATATATTTAAAAAGTCGTGAGAGTTTACAAAACTGCAACTTACAAAACATTTTCATTTTAATGAATTTTAAATAACATGAAAATGCATATGTATCTAAGCTTATATTTTAGCAACCACAAATCATTTCCTATCATCAATTTTTCAAAAAGTGTGTAAAATCTTCATTCCTTATACAGCGATTATTTCTCTTTCAAACAATTTATGTTTATATGGAATTAAAGTAAGTAAAGTAACCGCAAAAGCAAAGAAACAATGTAGTGAGAATAATTGAATCAATGAGTAATTTTTAGTTACGGGGATAGTGAAGAGGAATGTGTTTTTCTTTTGAAATTTTGATATTCATTAATAATTAGATTACTAAAACAGCAGATGATGTTAGAGTGTGAGGTTTCCATCGACGTCATATTGTATGCTCTGAAGATTAAAAACGAATTTATGTTGGAAATGAAGTGGTCGCCTAGGAAATATAATAATTTCAGAAGATTCATAGCCACAATACTTATATATTTCTTAATTTTGGCCTACGATATGACGTAATTGTTATAAATAAATATTGAGGCAAATCTAAAAAACTGCCAAGACTGAGTCGAACATCAGAACACTAATGACCTTAACAGATATAGATGCGATGGTTCATAAGTCGAGGCGTTTACTTAGCGCAAAATTGGATGCTTATTATGTTTTCAACTTATTGAACTCAACGTCCATCATACAACTCAATAACGGTGGTCCGCTAGAATAATCTTCAACGATAATCAAATTTATTATTTTATTACCTAGGTCGTAATATCTACCGCATTTATTAGGATGGACTGCACTCTGAATCAAGATTAATATCAATAAAATACTATTATTATATGGCAAAGTAACTGCAAGATACAAAAGACCTTGTTTTTCTCGCAAGTATGGAGACATTTGAGGCCTGGTGTTGCAGCCGAACGCTGAAGGTAAGCCGGATAGAATATATCATCAGTGATGAAGTATCCAAAGGAGTTTATGAGGAACTAAGGTTCTGAAAGGACTTACAGAAAAGATGAGATAAGATGATAGGCCATTCTTTTGCGTCACATTGGTTTGCTTTAAAGTTATTATTGAAGGAAAGATAGAAGGAGAAAACCACATAGGAAGGTTATGCTACATGAACCAAATTATGAATGACATGAAATGCCGGAGCTATGTAGAATTAAAAAGGGAGACAGAGAAGCGACATACATCGAGAATTGCTACAAATCTATCTTTGGATTGATAATTAGAAGAAGAAGAAGATATTAGACGTAATTAATTTTATTACATGTTGAAGTATGGGTCTACGTACGGCGAATATATCATATTCGGAGGTAGTAGGTTTTTTTATTTTTTATTGTATCTGGTAACCAAAATGAGAATTCTGATAAATCCTCACGTCTTATTTCCTAAAAAAAAAAAAAAAAAAAAAAAAAAAAAAAACCTGAAAATAAATCCTAATTGTCTGCTTGGCAAGCACTGAACAACCATAACCTACACGCTCACGCTTGCCTATAAAATATTTTTTTTTTTGAATCCTTTACTTTAATGGGCTTGCCTCTCAAGAATATAACTGCACAATATTTCAAAAAGATATTCACAGAACATAGCACATGCCAATTTAAAACGTATTGCATTTCTGAGTTGAAGGCCTTTTACGGTGGTGCTGTGCTGTGTGTGCAGGTAACGGCTACATCACGACGGGGACCCTGCGCGAGATCCTGGCGGCGCTGGACGACAAGCTGGGCCCCGACGACCTGGACGGCATCATCGCGGAGATCGACACCGACGGCTCGGGCACCGTCGACTTCGACGGTCAGTAACAGCCCGCACCATCACATCCAGCAAATAGTCTCGAACGTCAAACACTAATACCTATTCATTGCACCGTCCAAAGGCAAAGTAAAAAGTGACGATTTATGGCTTGAAATTTATGGCAAGTTACTTGACATACGGAAGAGTGAATTCAGTTTGGTGCCCTTGTTTACTATTTCATCAAGGCATTTCATAGATATTGATGGACTAGCTGAAAATGTGTGTGTCTGTGTTTCCTTGTGTGTTTGTGCACGTACATATACGTTTTTGTGTGTGGGTGTGCGTTTGCGTGTATTATGTGTGTTTATTCCTAGCTCATTCTTGCCATCTCTAAGAAAATTGATGAACTTAATCCACTTGCAAGCGAGATTTGCTAATACCATGCCTTAAATGGATCAAATTGAGTGTTTTTTTTTATCTTATTCTATTTGAAAAGATACTTTTTCATGGTTCCTTGGCCATTGGAAGGACGGAGAGGATTCAAAATAAAAGTAGTTGCAACACAGTCTCTGCTTATGCCCGTAATTTCTCCCGCACATTTTTCCCCCTGTTACTGGGTATCAAATCCGACAGCAGTTATGACGGGATTGCAGAGTGTTTACACTACAGCCCACAGTATCAGCACGGCATTAAACTCTCTCCTGTCTGATTTATTGCTGCTCTCTGACTCTGCTGTCGATTAGTTCATACAGTAATCTGTAATAATAATTTGAATGGTCTGGATATTAGTGTGTAAGAGCCGACAGAAAATATAACAACACCCCTCCTTGTTGGCTCGTATAGTTGTGGCGCCTTGGTGGTGTCCGCATCCTATGTGGGGTTAGCTGGTTATTGGAAGACATGTTAGGAGACGTGGTGGTGAACCATGCCTAATCAAAACCAAAGCCCCGGGTTAAATTCCAAACATCTCCGCAGCACGCAGTGTGAGGAATTGCGACAGCATTGATGGTTAAGTGGCGGACTCTAGATGTATTTCGAAAGAGTAGGCCTAAATGAGAGTACAGTGTTTAAAGCTCTCCATTTTTTTAACCATTTCGTTCAGAACACTAACGACACATTGCACTGAACAAGCAGGCGTAATTGCGTACGTACCCTTTCGTTACTGGTAAGACAAGCAGTAACCACACCAATTCAAATCACCAAGACTGTTCTCATAGAGGAACACAGGGTATGGCGATCATTATCAAGCTTGCATAAGTACTACACTCGACGCACCTTCTGGTGCCTCAGCGGTTAAGTCGACTGAAGGGATATCGTAAGGTCCCTGGTTCGAATTCCAGTTCCGGAGGGGATTTTCAAAGGTTTTTAACCCATTTACCTCTGGCACAGCTTGCGGTGTAATGTGAATTACGCCAGAAAGTTTACGTGATTCGGATGCCACTTTAAACTGTAGGTCCCCTTTACCCGATAATATTACCCTGCCTCCAATGCCACACTAAGTATACCTCCTTGGCGATGATCTAACCAACCTAGCTTTAAGTACATTGACGGATACTGGCTACTTCAGTTAGTTCATTTAAAGTCACACACACAAATCTATACATTCATACTTGATACATATTTTATGTTATTATGTTTTTCGAATCACTTTGTTCCATGCTCTTTTCGTTATACTTTTTCCAATATTTGCTTCGCTTCTTATACACTGGATGTGGAAGTGAGGACATTTTGTGTGTTGCAGAGTTCATGGAGATGATGACGGGCGAGTAAGAAGTCCAGCCGTCGGGTACTGTCTGAGGTACCGTGCGAAGCCACCGCAGCACAGGGGCGGGCCGTCGCCCACGCTACAACCAGCGCGCATGCGCCACATGCTCTCTATCTGTCTCGCCACTCTGGTCGGGGCGCTCAGGCCCCGCACAACACCCTGTAAATAAAAACCTCTGCTACAAGACACGCCAGTCTCATTTCGATAACCTCCTCCATATCGCCTAATCCTTCCTATTGTGATTACTCAGAACTCTTCTAAGTTATGAATTAAATCATCTCTGGTGATGAAAAATTAAAAAGTGCAAGGACATAAAAATTCTTTATTTGGTTCCTATCTGTCCCTGTTTTTTGTGCAACAGAATGGCGCTACGACCTTACTTCTGTTGGAGTATTATTATTATTATTATTATTAATGGCTTTCGGCAGCTGAGGCCATATAGCCAGCTCAATGTGATTATTATTATAGCTTCCAGTGAATCAGTCGTCATTCAGTGTTTATATATTGTATCTTAAAAGCATGGACACCACTGGACGGACAGGACATTAACACAGACACACAACACTCAACATCCATGCCCACGGCCGGATTCGAACCGGCGACATCTAGCCCCTACGCTACCGAGGCCGGCAAGTGTTGGAGTATATGACATTAAATGAATACGCGGAAACTACATACAGCTCTATACACGAAAAAGCTTGAATACTACGAGTAGTCACAGCTGGCAAAGGGAAGCATAAACCATGTGCTGTTGAGATTCTCTTGTCTTTGGCTTCAAAGAATATGTTCAAGGATGTAAGCATTGTTTGATGAATACATTGTGCTTCGAACCTCTAGAAATTAAGGGTGACTGGCTTTCCTAATTATCTTTCCAATATGAACTGACTTGCATCTGACGGCTTCAATACGTTTAGTCTGCCAACAGCTTAACATTCTTTCTCAGTATAACTCTCCCTGCGTTCCATCTTTAGGAAAATAGAGGACGTAATGGAACGTTCTGTCCCATGTTCCGTTCGCGTATGAAGACTAATCGGCGCCGTCACTAAAAGCTGAACATACGAAATTGCTACAAACGGGTACTCAGCAATACGGTTTAGGCCTTGCTAAAAGGGATATTAGTTCAGATCTCTGCACAGGCTGGTGTGGTTACAGTTGGTAACGGTGTTCTTTGATCGGTTAACACCGATGGATGAATGTGTCCTCTCGACGTTTTTGGATCCATCAGCTTTACATTTTTTCCTGTATGGCAGCCTACAATTGATGGTGTTTGATCTGTAAGATCACAGTAAGTGATAAAAGGAACTCCTCAATAGTGTCAAATTTGTCGGATTAGTATAGTAGCTTTTTTGATGTTACAAGATGGTTATTTTAAATCTTGTCAGTGAAGCTACTATTCCCAAGGGAAGATACTATATTACCAGAGTAATGGAAAAATGTTAGGTTCACATATATATTGATTAAATATTCTGGTTCCTTAACTTCTTAATGCAGTCTATTTCATTCACTGCTTATCCGAAAATATTGAAACATTTTTCGTCGTATAACGTTCTGCTTATTCGAGTGTGCTGTTAATAAAAATAATGTATTTAGTGCGTAATTTTATGTAAAGCAACATTGATATAAAGTCGCAGATACATAAACTCCCAGCATTCTGGAGTACGTTGGTTCAATCCCCGGCTCCAAATTTTGGTTTTCCATGGTTTTCCAAAATCATTCAAGGCTATGGATTCTTGTAAAGGTTGTGGCCTGTTTGCTTTAACTAATGCTGTCTCTAATGACCTCAACGTCAAGGAAACTGTAAAGCCCAATGAATTTAAAAAAAAAGAAAACGGACGAAGAACAAAACAATAAGTGCTAAAAGCATGGGATACATCATAATACCCTCCTAATATCTTGTGAACTTATTTTGCGCGGCGAAGTGTTGCAGTCAGACTTGGTATTGATTCAAAAAGTTGTCGGAAGTACCCATAAGAAATATTCAGCCATGCTTCATCAACGGCCGTCCATAATTGCGAAAGTGTTGCCGGTGCAGGTCGTGAAGGAACCGACCCTTAGATCAGTCTCATATATGTTAGATTGGATTCATTTCTTGCTAACTAGGTGACCAAATTATTCGCTATAATTGTCCAGAATGTTGCTCAAATCAATCTTGAACGAATTTGACCCAGTGACATGGCGCATTGTCGTCCTGAAAAAATCGATCAATGTTTCGGAAAATGAAGGCTATAAATGACTGCAAATGCTCTCCAAGTAGCTGAACACATGCATTTCCAGTCATTGGTCGGTTCAGTTTGACCAGAAGGTCTCATTCCATGCCCTGCAAAACTAAAGCCCATACCAGCCTCCACCGTCTTACATAATGCCTTCCAGACAACTCGAAGTCGACGCCTCGTAGGGTCTGCAGCAACTCTTGAACGCTACTGTCAGCTCATATAAACTGGAATAGTGACTCATATGACCACATAACATTTCTTAAGTCATCTAGGATCCAGCCTATTCGTCCACGAGCCCAGAATTAGTGCTTCAGCCGATGGATTTTGTTAGTAGAAGCACTCGCGTCGGCATTCTGCTGTCATATCACATCAACCCCAGATTCCGCTGCACTATTCGCACTGAGTGTTGCCTGTCTGTCAACGCTGACACCTCGACGCAGGCGTCTCTGGTCTCGGTCTTTAAATAGACATGGTCGGTACTGTGTTGTCCTTGGTTGGATGTAATGCCGAAAAATTTCATATTCACGGCACACTTTTAACACTGTTGCAGGGGCGAATCCAGGGGGAGGGGGCTAGGGGGCTCAAGCCCCCCCTCCCAAAAGTATCTAGGTCCATCTCCGACATTGTAATTTTGGAGACCTTTTTTTTTTAGCTCTACGGATTTGAGGTCCGATTAGACTATAAATACCACCTTTTTGCCCGACTCAAGCCGCCCCAAACCCAAAATCCATTAAAGGCAAGCCCCCCCAACCAAAATCCACTCAAGCCAAGCCCCTCCCTCCCAAACCAAAGTCTGCTCAAGCCCCTCCCAAACCAAAATCCTGGATCCGCCCCTGCACTGTTGATTGTGAAATTTTGAATTTACAAACAATTTCAGGAATGGAATTCCCAATGCATATAATGCCAACTAAGGGGTTGGACAAAATAATATGAACACCTGACATTTACATACTATTGGCTTATTAATAGGATGTTGGCCCACCTTTTGCTTGCGGAACAACTGCAATTCTTCACTGAATAGATTCGTAGAGTGTCTGAATAGTTTTCCAACATAATGTTGTCCCATTCTCGTACCAAAGAATCCACCAATTGCTTCAATGATGTTGGAGATGGAAATCTGCTCCTTATACTCTGCTCTAAAACCCCCCACAACGGTTTAATTATGTTGAGGTCTGACGATTAAGCTGTCCAGGGAAGATGTTTGATGATATTCTGATATTTCTCGAACCAGGACAGAATATTTTTGGCTTTGTGTATGGGCGCATTATCATCTTGTAAGATGGCAGTGATTGGCACCGGTATGCTAGTCATAGTAAGAACTTCATCATTGAGCATGCCGAGATATTCATTCTAAGTCATCCGGCCAGTGATGTGAATGAGAGGACCAGCTGAATACCACGATATAGCCGCCCAAATCATAACGGAACCTCCCTCATGCTTGACTGTAGGACGCAGGAATCCCGATCGTAGGCTTCTTTTGGAGTTCTCCACACATAAACAATGTGAAGGATGATTCATTGGACCATACCACATTCTTTCAATCATCGTCCAGTTTTTATGGTCGTGGCACAACTTGTTTCGCAGCTTAGCGTTGGTTGCTGTTATAATGGGTTTTGAAATTGCAGCCCTTCCATGAATGTTACCTTTGTGGAGCTCCCGCCGTATTGTTTTTATCGAAACAGTGTTATTCAGGTGTGTGTCGAGTTCTGCTGTCAGTTTTGCCGCGGTAGTTTTGTGTTGTCTGACCACAATCCTTTTTAATGTTCGTCGGTCTCTGTCGGTTAACTTTGGTTTTCGTCCACTATTCCTCTTCGCCGAAGATGTTTTACCATGTTTTGTGTATACTTTCATTACCGTGGATACTATAGCTCGTGAGACGTTAAACAGTTCAGCTGATTTCGTCACAGATGCTCCCGCTATCCGAGTTCCAACGATTGCCCTCTTTCGAAGTCTGAGAGATCACGCATTTCACCGAACGCTTGTTATAACCGTCGCAGAACAAAGCGTATAACACACTGACACATACTCTACAAGACATCCTACGTCAACTACGCCGTACGTGCGCGTTGCAGTATTCACACGAAATCAGTGGTGCCAACATGCAAGAACCTGTACTCTATCGCATGGTGTTCATATTATTTTGCCCAACCCCTGTACCATTCAGTGTTCATAATTTATTAATTAATGTTGTGAGGTCATAATCACGTTAGGAAAACATTAACACCACTCACGAGAGTATAAATCAAAGGCCCAACACTGTACGCACATTTACATGTTTCTTCCGGAGCGTTACCGTTATCTGGATATATGCGTCTTCCTACACTGTGACCTTTGTCACTTCATTGTATACGAAAGTAACACCGAGTATGGTGCGTGAGCGGAGACGCTCTGACATCGCAAATGGAAGAACGCAGTTTCGAAACCTCCAGACCCAGATTTTGGTTTTCCATTGTTTCCCCAAATCACTCCAGGCCAGTGTCCAAAAAGACCATGACCGTATTCCTTCCCGTTCCTTGGACCAAGAGTTTCCTGCCACTAATGACCTCGGCGTCGACGAGACGTGAAGTCAGAAGAAGAAGAAGAAAAAACGAAAGTAACATCGCGTTCACTAATTTCCATTATCGTTCAAGGGGAGGTTTTTGTATTATTGTTACTCAGTAATTTCCATGAAATTCCTGTTGGTTCTCAAAATGCGACTGGTGCCATATCAGATGGCTCCAGAGATGATTGAGGATACGTTTCTCTTCGTCATTAGGCGAATGTTCTTCCTATCCTTAATTTTCTCCCCAGAACTGAGCGTGGTGGTGTAACGGTTAGCGTTCTGGCCTCTCATTCGGGAGGACGGTGGTTCGAATCCCCGTCCGGGCATCCAGATTTGGGTTTTCCATGGTTTCAAAAATCCCTCCAGGCGAATTCTGGGATGCTTCCTTCGAAAGGCCATGGCCGAATTCCTTGTCCCCCGTCCTTTCCCGCCTCATGCAAGATAAGGTTTTGTCATTTATCATTCTGGGAAATTCCTATAATTGGAGCCATGCTGTGTAGTGTTTAGATTCATAATCAATAAATCATTTAAATAATTGAAACATCATCAAAGCCAAAAGATTAAGGCAGAGAGTATCTCGACTCTTGGACTAGTAATATCACAGCAAGCACTCGTTTATTCGTTACTAAGTGTAACTACCACCTCACCTACATAAATTTTAGGTTTGTGCTGTAAATTCAACTATCATCTGTAAATATATTTGTTGGTTAGATATCACAATATGCCTCACAATATCCTCTTCCTAGATCCACTACATTTCCTTTTCTATTTAGGCTGTATGTAAATATTTTAATGATATATGTCAACGTCACTTATTTAGCACAGCTTGAAACTACAGCTAACTCGGATTTCGGAAGATGTAGTGACACCCTTAAGCACTGTTCACAAAGCTTTTCTGTAAAACACTACTTCATGGGCTTGCGTACGAACAAGCTGATCACGTTGCTGATTCCTTTGGTCACTGAAGAAGCAGAAGACAGAAATGAAAGTCCACGGTAAACAGTTTCAGTCTTTAGCCCTTGCTGACGATGATTACTATTTGGACGTATTTGTATGTACATAAATTGTCACTAAAATCCCAGTTTCGTAGCAAAAGCAAAGTATTGCAATTTGTGTGACGTATAAAAGACCATAAACTATACCCGTGAGTAAAAGAAAGATACGTAACCAAACAACGGTAAAACAACCACTATACTTCCCTTTGCTTGAACAGATATTACGATGGTTTACATATGTATTTCAGTGTTTAGGGCTCATATAAATACTAATTTACAGGAGCAATAACATCAATATTTTGTTAGGTACCACTCCGATAACGGCGGAACGGGGACAATGTTTTCTTACAGACCATATTTAAATTTGAATAATACATTATTTTCTAATAAAATCAAATTTCATTACATAATGAGAATTATTAGACCCATTGAAAAAATTTGACATAATATAAAATTTTTTTGAATTTTAAAACAAACAATAAAAAAAATTTAAACACAATAGTCAATTTATAGGAACATGCAATTCTGTAACGCAAGTACACCTCAGAAATGCAACCTTCTTATATCTGTTCATTAAAGTTTCAGTTATCTTCAGAATAGTGACTTAACTTAAGCAGATTTACGCATCCAGCATACCTGAGAAGCAATAAGTCGCGTACATGATAATCCCATCCAATCACAGAGAGTAGAACTTTTCCAAAAAATGTAAACATGAAGCTAAATGCGAAGATAATTTTCCCTTGGCTTTCAACTGATTCCTAAAACCTTACTCCTCTTATAATTTTTCTCCACTTTCTCCACAACTACCTTCTGATACGAGTTGATAGCCTGACTCCCTTTAATTTCTACATACACTACAAAATACTGGCAGTACTGTATTGATAAAAGTGATCCGGTTTTAGATTTGAATGAATATTCCAATTTCTTACTACATGTTATGTCTGTTGTCTTCGTTTTTATGTCGCAGATTTTCATTTTCAACTACTAGCAAAATCATTTGAATGAAATTTCATTTCTGACAGACACAAGTTTTTTATTAGTTCTCAATGTGACTAATTATTGCCTGTTCTAGTCTGCCCATTTGTTCACTCTTAATATTCCTAAATATTTAGTTTTTGCTATCTCAGAAGTTTGAGGACAAATTTAAATAAATGTTTTTTTCTACAAGTATGCGAGGCAACAGTCATTCAAATTATTTGCTATTATAACTGGTATTAGCTAAAATAGGTTACTGACGTCGTAGCAAAGATCATACTGTCACGAATGTTACCTTATAACTTTTTCTACCTTTGTTTTCAGCTTTAGCTATTATAAGATTATTTGAAGTTATAGCTTATTAATAATTTAAATATTGGGCAAAGTTGCACATTCATATTGTCGCGTTGGAACCGGGCAGGTGTGAATTCGAAGGTTACTTGTCAATGAACACAGCACTTGAACTGAGAACAGGTTTATTGAGAACTCAAACATACACGCAGCACTCACTGCCTCTTGGGCAGAATGCTCTTCTATTTATACACAGATAGAACGTACTAGAGATTACAAGAGTAGTTAACAAATGAAATGTGTAGAAGTTACAAGTGACCTTAGGAAACATGTAGAATCTTCTGGAAATAATAAACAGAATTAAATAATTTTTGTCAGTGGGCGGGATTGAACCGGCGACCTTCGGTACCGCAATTCGTGACGCTACCCGCTGCGCCATGCTGGCAGACGGTACACTGGCGTTCATGCGGCATTGCTCCCTCTCCTGAGGAAAACAGCGTCCCGCTGTTAGATTTCTTTTGGGGCACGCTGAAGTGTCCTGGATCTTGATCTTGTCGTGGGTCCTCTGTATGGCAGTTCTGGAGGGGCCCCTCCCGGTTGTACTATTATCTTCCTGTCCGACTTCCTCAGTATCCAAACCGTCCTCAGAGTCCTTGAACAAGAAGCTGGTTGTGCCTAGCTGCTCGTCAGGATTGTAGTAAGGCTTCATGCGGAGGACGTGAACAATGTCCCTTCGTTTTCGTCGTTTCGAAGACGGCTCATAATCCTCGACTTCGTATGTGACGTCTGACCGGCGGCGTATGACACGATACGGACCAAAGTACCGCTTCAGTAACTTTTCTGATAGCCCAACCTTCCGGACAGGGGTAAAAATCCATACGAGATCTCCTGGGTTGTACGCAACAGGTCGGTGCTTGCCGTCATACCGCTGACGGTCCTTCTCCTGGGGTGGCCAGTGTTCGTATGCGAGCCAGCTGTCTTGCTTCTTCGACCCTGGTAATGAGCTGTTTTATATAGTCATCCTGAGTGTCGTCCGGCTGGAATGGGAACAGCGTATCCATTGTGGTCTCAGCTTCACGGCCATGGAGCAAGAAAAAACGGAGTGAAGCCTGTCGTATCTTGCCTTGCTGTATTATAAGCAAATGTGACCACTGGCAGTATTGTATCCCAATCCTTCTGCTCAACATCCACATACATCGACAGCATATCGGCTAATGTCTTGTTGAAGCGTTCTGTGAGACCGTTTGTCTGAGGGTGGTATGCAGTTGTCATCCTGTGGACAACGTCGCATCTTGACATGACCTCTGATACTAGTCTTGACTGGAATACCTTTCCACGATCGGATATCATCACACGTGGTGCTCCATGCTTCAAAATAATGTCTTCTACTAGAAATTTTGCAACCTCTGGAGCTTCTGCAGTCGGCACAGGTTTGGTGACAGCGTAGCGCGTGAGGTAGTCGGTGCAGACTATTATCCATCGGTTACCGGCTGTCGACTTCGGGAACCTCCCTAAAAGGTCGATCCCAATTCGGTGGAATGGAACTGCTGCAGGCGGAATTGGTACTAGATGACCTGGAGGTAATTGCGGCACATGTTCCGTCGCTGGCACTCTTTACAGTGACTCACATAATGCTTGACAGATCGGTAGAGACCCTTCCAGTAATACCTGCGTCGGATTCGGTCCAGGGTCTTCACAAATCCCAGATGACCGGATATTGGAGCGTCGTGGAAATACTTGAGAATAGCTGGCTGGAGATGAGCTGGAACGACAGAAGCCACTTGGGGCCTAGTGGATCGTAGTTGTTCTTTATACAATGTCCCATCTATCAATTGAAACTCTCCTTTGGCCGGTTCTCCTTTCTCCAAGGCGTCTATGGTTCTTAATAACTCTGAATCTTCCCTCTGTTCAGCTGCAACGTCACCTAATTCAGCGAGGGCTGAAATTCCATTCATGCTGTTGTGTTCTATTAAAGGATTCCTTGAAAGGCTGTCGGCATCCTTGTGTTTGCGTCCGTTTTTGAATACCACCGTGACGTCGTACTCTTGAAGTCTAAGTGCCCATCTTGCTAGTCGACCTGATGGATCCTTCAAGCTGGTTAGCCAACATAAAGAATGGTGGTCTGTCACGACGGTGAAAGGTTTGCCGAATAAATACGGACGAAACTTGTTGATAGCCAGACAACTGCGAGGCATTCCTTTCTCGGTTGTAGAGTAGTTTATCTCGGGCTTAGAGAGTACTCTTGCGCATAGGCTATCACCTTCTCAGCACCTTCCTGAATTTGCACAAGCACTGCACCGATCCCATAACCGCTGGCGTCAGTGTGAAGTTCAGTTTCTGCATTCTCGTCGTATAAGGCTAGAACTGGTGCGGAAGTTAGGAGCCTCCTTAAGTGCCTGGAAAGATCTTTCTTTAGTTTCATCCCAGTAAAACTTGGCGTCTCCCTGCAAAAGTTCTTGCAGTGGACGTGCCATGTTACAGAATCCTTTTATGAAACGCCGGAAGTATGAGCACAGCCCAAGAAAGCTTCTCACATCACGAATGTGCTGAGGAGTTGGAAATTCCATGACTGCCCTTACTTTATCTGGATCAGCGCGGACGCCATCTCCGTTGACCAGGTGCCCCAGGATTTTTATCTCTCTGGCGACGAAGAGGCACTTCTTCGGATTGAGGCGGAGTCCTGCAGTCTGAACACACTTCAGCACCGTTGACAGGCGACTCAGATGTTCTTCAAATGTTTTCGAGAAAACAACAATGTCATCTAAATAACAAAGACACGTCGTCCACTTAAGGTGTCGAAGTAAGTTGTCCATCATGCGTTCGAATGTGGCCGGAGCGTTGCATAATCCGAATGGCATTACTTTGAATTCATAGAGGCCATCAGGTGTAATAAAAGCCGTCTTTTCTCTGTCAGCTTCGTCAACCTCGATTTGCCAGTAGCCTGTCTGCATGTCCATGGTTGAGAAGTATGTAGCTCCTTTCAAGCAGTCTAAGGCGTCGTCGATGCGCGGCAGTGGGTAGACATCTTTCTTTGTGATTTTGTTCAGCCGCCGATAGTCGACACAGAATCGCCACGTACCATCCTTCTTCTTTACGAGGACCACCGGAGATGACCAAGGACTCTCCGAAGGTTGAATAATGTCATTATGCAACATCTTCTCCACTTCCTCTCGAATTATTCGCCTTTCGACTGGTGACAATCGGTACGAGCGCTGGCTAATGGGCGGATGATCCCCAGTATTGATACGATGCTTTATCGTGGGCCGTTTCGTCTGACCTTTTTTTTGCTGGGGTGTGAATACACCAGAGAATTGGCGTAGTATAGCTAACACCCGGTGGTGTTGTTCCTTGGTCAGGCCGGACCCTATTGGCAGTTCCATAGTTGTTTCCTCCAGCGTGTTGTCGGTACTAGTAACAGAGCATGGATCTTCGTTAATGACGTTGAGCTCGCCCTCCTGGACTGGTTCAGCTGTCCCTATGCACATTCCCTTGGGGATAATTTGTGACTGCTCGTGACAGTTGGTGATCCAAATGTCTCCTCGACCACCGATAATGCTTATGATAGCCGCTGGTATGTAGATTTCTTTCGTGAGCCTAATAAACTTTCTACTATCGACAAGCACTTCAAGGTTGCGGTCGTCCGTGTTTTTGACTGGGACTCTTCTCATTGCGAACGGCGGGATTGTCACGTTGTCAACGGCGAATAACTTCCCAGAAGATTCTGTGTTACGTGTACCCGTCGCAACGACTTCTTCAATTTGCAGCTCAGACGTTCCACAGTCAATGACAGCTTGGGATGCCTTAAGGAAGTCCCATCCAAGGATGACATTATGACTACATTCTGTTAAAATGACAAATTCAACTGGCTGGGTCCTGTTGTTGATGGTTATTCTCGCGACACAAGCTCCAGCTGGCTGGACGTACTTTCCATTTGCGACCTTTAGCACAGTTGCCCCCGTATCACGGAACATTGTCTTCTTTAGTGTGCGACGATAATTGTCCGACAATACGGAGAAAGAAGCTCCTGAATCAACCAGCGCCCGGACAGGTTGGCCGTCGATTATAACGTTGATGAGATTTCCCGACATCTTAGTGACTGTCATCCATGGAGGATTTTCATCTGCGGCGGCCTCACCTCCGTAGATGGTCGCCTTGCTTAGTTTTCCTGCGTGCGGCGGCTAGGGGAGCGGCTGGTAGCTCTGTCCGGCGACGATGAACGGCAGCGGCGCGTCGGGGATCGACCTCGTCTAGGGTACGGCGATGGGCTTCTTCCCGTAGGTCGACCGAACTCGTCAGCGGGTGGCTGCCTGGGGTAGAACTGTTTGATGGCGGACGTCTTGCGGCAAAATAATCGTCAAATACTCGTCTTCTCTCTCTGCAGTAGCGTGACATGTCCAGGGCGCCCACAGTGGAAACATACTGGCGCGTTGTCTTCTGTCCTCCAGACGTCCGTTCGTCTGCGGGACGTCATAGGTGCCGGAGGATTTGGTTGTGGCCGTGTCGGCCGGTTCCTAGGCTGCCGTTTGGCAGCTGCAGCATACGTCATATCAGGGCGAGGCCATTCTTCACGTCGAGTGCGATTGGCTCGGCAGACAGGAGCTATTGTCTGAAATACCTCTTTTTCCGCCGCGTCGGCTCCTTCATGACCCACTGGGCTTACATCCATGGCCATGATCTGATGCTCACTCGGTTCAAGAGTCCCAGCTGCCATGAACTGTTGTAATTCTTCTCTCACAATTTGTCGTATGAGAGACGCAAAGTCGTGCTGGTCTTCCACAACTGCCATAGGGACTACGTTGGGAAGTCTGTCATACTTCTTTCGCCCAACCCTCCTTTGTTGCATCTCCTCAATCCGCTGGCACCACTTGATGAACTCTTCCGTCGTAGCGACGTCTTTTATCAGAAGAGCTTGGTACATGTCTTCTGCAATACCTTTCATTAGGTGCGTGATTTTGTCGGCTTCAGTCATATTCGGGTTGACTACGTTGCATAGGGCCAAAACATCCTGTATGTAAGATTGCGTCGGCTCCCCATGTCGTTGGGCCCGGTTCTTCAGTTGTTCTTCCGCCGAGCGGATTTGTCGCTGGTGGTCCCCAAACGTTTTCTTAAGTTCCGTCTGGAACATTTCCCAGTTATTCAGTTTTTCTTCGTTGTTCTCGAACCACTGCTGGGCGGTTCCGTCCAGATAGAAATAAACATTTGCCAAGCACATGGTATGATCCCACCTGTTGTACTTGGCGACTCGGTCGAACCCTTTTAGCCATTTGTTAGGATCCTGTCCAGCGTCTCCAGAGAACACCGATGGGTGTCGAATGTGCAGCTGGCTTGCCGCCATGGGTTTCCTAATGACGCGGACTTTCGGAAGGACGTACTGAGTATATCCTTTGTAGTCCGGTTCCAGTCCGTGTAGGCGGCGACTTTTACGTTGCCTAATCGGAGCCACGACGATGCAGCTGTTGCACAGGGTACCCGGCGTCTCCACCAAACTATGTCGCGTTGGAACCGGGCAGGTGTGAATTCGAAGGTTACTTGTCAATGAACACAGCACTTAAACTGAGAACAGGTTTATTGAGAACTCAAACATACACGCAGCACTGACTGCCTCTTGGGCAGAATGCTCTTCTATTTATACACAGATAGAACGTACTAGAGATTACAAGAGTAGTTAACAAATGAAATGTGTAGAAGTTACAAGTGACCTTAGGAAACATGTAGAATCTTCTGGAAATAATAAACAGAATTAAATAATTTTTGTCAGTGGGCGGGATTGAACCGGCGACCTTCGGTACCGCAATTCGTGACGCTACCCGCTGCGCCATGCTGGCAGACGGTACACTGGCGTTCATGCGGCCATATTATCAATTATATAGTAATATTGAAAACAATCAGTTATTTGATCACTATTAGCTTTCCAATTACACTTAAACACACTTTTATTTCTCAAGATTCATATATTATGTATAAACTCAGTACAATTTTTACATATTCGTAACTTCTTTTTTTTTTTTTGGGCTACAGCTGTAATTCACTTTGTGCAAAACTTGACTTTCACACTTAAAGTCCATCTAATTCCATGATAACTGTTACAGTTTCCCTATAGCTATTACCGTAATTCATCAAGCAGTCTCCCCTAATTTGTGCCTCCCTAATTTTCCATCATCTCTCCTTGGATTCGGGTCTACTGCACCCCGGTTTATTCTTTACTGCCAAAGATGCTCCCAAAATAGATTAGTATTGATATTCACAATTTTTATTACAAACATTGAATGTATTAATATATTTGCATGTATTAGTAGACTGGCGTGATGTCCTCTGAAAGTTGCATTCGTGCACTGGCAGTTGCATCTGGCAGAATCTGTGGTGCTTGACAATAAAACTGAAAATAAAGACCTCAAAATGGAAACGCAGTACAAACATTTAAACTCTTATATCGGATTCCAATGTGTTGATTCATTCACCTTACGGTTAAATTTACTCATTCTTAATCAGTAGAAGGGAGGGTTATTTCGACGATGACCGAACTCAAGTCCACGGAGTACTAGTCGTCTATCACCACGATGCCTTTCTCCGATTCGAATAAAACGTCTCTATAATTTAATGGGTACGAGGATTTTCACATCCAATATATCAGAAGCTGAAACCCATTTCGACAAATGGACCATACTTGAAAATAAACCTTCCACAAATCAGTAATTTCCTGATGATGTTACAAACTTTCAGGAATGATGGAGAAGGAAAAGACATCCTAAGTCGAAAATTATAAGCGAAAATCTGCTCAGTTTCTGCCTCAGCCTCGCTCAACGCTCAAACTGAAGGCCCCAACTACCGAGCCTTGATCATGACGTACAGAATTTCCGCTGAATACTCTCCAGTAACCTCAGATAATTTCTGCTGTTGATGGACTAGTAACGCCGCACGTAACTTCATGTCAGAAAGACCGAAGATCTAGGTCTGCGGTACAGCAGAATGAATTCCATTTTCCTGCTCTGATTCAGAAGCGGCTACGTTTACAACAGTTGTATAAAATAGCGTCCCCCGGCGTCAATGTGGCATAGCATCGTAGTACAGAGTTCCGTCGTATCCGTTCTAATATCCCGGTGTCGTTTGAACAGTCTCGCAGGCGTCGAAAATTCTTGCCAGGATATCTTCTTCAGTCTCCACAGCCGTGTCATGCATAATACTTTTCACATGGCCCCACAAGAAGAAATCAAGTGGAGTGAGACCAGATGAACGTGCTGATTATCTAATTTTCAGGGAATGTATGATCAAGGTGCTCACGAACCATCAGTCCAAAGTGAGGTTGGGCTCCATCATGTTGGAACCACATCCGTTAACAGATAACAAGTTGGATATGTTCCATTAACCTGGGTATTCCACTGTCAGAGGCATCAGAACGATTTTTTCTTATAACTTTCACCTCGGCCTTTCCGGACGAGGATCTCTTACCTGAATTGATACATTTATCTTTATCCATTATCACTGAAAGTTTGTAGCATAATTTCGAATCACCCTGTATATTTGTGAAATGATAATACATTTTTACCAAGGCCTATGGCCACCTTGTTAGTACATAATACGAGTCTCCAATAATCGCTATAGCACATAACAAATTTAAAATGTCAGTTAATTTTCACAAACAAAACCACTGCCCTTCTTTGCAGCCACTACAAAGTCCTGAATTTTATAACCAAAAACGTCGGCTGTATATTACACGACCATACTGAGACAATGTTTATTCAATCAAATGATGCAATTAATCGGTTTGAAATTTTCTTACGAAATTAATGGTAATGAATGTATTAAAATCTTAAAATGTCATTATAAGTCTTTTATGATAACATTAAACAAAATGTTTGGTTGCTATACTCAAAAAAATAAAAATCCTAAATTTTCATATTGTTATGCAAAAAGGATACTTCACTGTTCGACCAATACTAGGCATAAATACAAAACGTAAAATATGCTGGCTTCTCTCCTGATAAAGTAAGGAATTCATCGTCTGGCTCAAAGGACCTAAGCCGGAAAGCTGTTTATTGAGATGGATGAGCAGCCACAGGTAGATAGATCACTCCGACTCGAACAGGATAAACGGGCAAGCAGAAGGATCAGACCCTTGGTCTTCGTCGGCGATCTGCGCGCAAGGCTGGCAGTGCAAAAATTAAGTTGCAATGCTCTTAACCCTACATACACGACAGTGTCAAATGATGCAAAACTTAAGTAATAAAGTAGGCAGCAAATCGCAACAGTCGGTCAAAGGCCTTTACAAAATGATGTCTTGTTCACATGAAGTACGCTAAGACACTTCGTAGTTCAAATTTCCTTATGAGTATAGGTTCCTTTCCCCTTCATCAAAAGTTTATCTGGTTTGGTTAGTTGAGATGTCGCGGCACTGTGATAACACGTTGGCTGCCAGATGGATAGCTATAAAATATATTTTAATGTGTGACTTAAGTACAGAATCTCTATTTTATTGAGAAGAGTTATTTAGATTGATGTAAACGTTTTAACAAGTGAATATGCACAAACTTTCATGTATATAACTCCAAGCTTAACATCAGATGCACTAATATATGTACAATATCCACAGGTTCTGAAGAAGACTCCCTTAAGGCGGGTCGAAACCGGTAAACAATAAATTCAATGATTATTGCAAACAGGTTGGCTGTAATTCATTTTACAATTGAAAAAATACCGTGCTGTTGATGCTGCCATGCTCAAGATTTTGATCTTTGAAATGCTTTATTAAAATTAGAATTTGCAGAAACGTTGCTGAGCGAGATGCCCAAAAAACTTTTTATGAACTTGTTTCGTTGTTGGCATGATAGAAGGGATCTAAGTATGCAGCAGTGCTGTGGTGGATCCTATCATTACGACTGAATTCTCTCCACAAATTTCTCTGATTTAAAATCATTATGATGGTTTTCGTGGCCTCCACAGCGTAACATTCAATAAGAATTTTTTTTTAAGTAAAATATTACGATCATCAGTACCTTATTTATTTTTATTTAAATGGGAATGTCTCTTCTTGCTGACTATTCATATGACAATCTACCAACATGCCACAAGATTTCAGAAACCGTTTAAGTCACTAACTTTTATTTTTTTTTATTCACACTTTATTTCGCCTTATGATAATGAGATCTCCAATTTCAAAGTTAAAAATAAGAAATCGTACCTTTTAATGTAATGCTTGCACAGAATTCTTCGAACAGCAGGGACAGAAACAACAACAGGTATTCGTCATTAAAAAACTAAACTTTCTCAGACGCCCATCTTCTCGTGCTTATCAAATAATCCTCCAGTATTTTGGATTCGATGTAACTAGGTATCCGAGAAAACCTGGAAAAATTCTACATGAACAAATTCACCAGAATACAGCGTGGTGGGACACTAAGAAAACTGAATGAACTAGTCCTAAGGAACGCAGAAATCCTTCGGAAGCGGAAACCCCTTAGTTATAATTTCACTCTCTAGACTCTAGGAGCCATAAAAAAAAATAAAAAATAAAAAAATAAAAAAAAAAAACTGTTTCTGTAAGACTCGACGTTTGCCACGGCTATAACCCTCTCCTTGACAATTTCATCCATGTTTGCAGTAGGATCGTTCACTTTGGCTTCAACAACAGGTGTTAGCTGATATTATGGATACGATCTTCTATCTTAACAACTGGGTGGTGAATCTCTCACTTAACGTTCTTCTAGATGGCACTCCCCCGACACAACCCTTCCCCAAGTATTTGGGAGTCGTAATGGATCACACCTTGTCGTACATAAACATCTAAACAACCTTGCTGAAAAACTAAGGACCAGAAACAATATTCTGCACAAGTTAACTGCCAACTCCTGGGGAGCATCCGTCTCCACACTTCGCACATCAGCACTGAGCTTGTGTATTCTGCAGCTGAGTACTGCTCATCTGTCTGGATGAATAGCACTCACGTCAAAAAGATCGACATAGTTTTGAACAGACAATGCGAATATTAGTGGATGTATCAAGACCACGCACTGTACTGGCTACCCGTTTTGTAGTAACATCGAACCGCCTACGATAAGACGACACAATCGCCTAATTTCCCAATATAATAAGATCTGTCATAAACTTGGAAACTGCCCACTATTCACGACGACATGGAAAATCAATTCAGTGACTAATCCAAGACGTCCAAGCATAAAAATTGCAAAACAGATTATATCTAAATTTTAACAGGAGAGCACGAAAATTTGACTGGATAGCCTCAGCCCACGAGAATGGCATTCCCTGTTTTGACAGTCAACAGGCACTAAGGGGACTCGACCTTTCTCGCAAGACCTGGGCAGCTCTTAATAGAGTTAGGTCTGGCCATGGCAGACTGCTTCAGCTTTGTACGCATGGGGAATGAGAGATCACCGTATTGCTTACTGTGGTGAGGAAAAACAAACCATCGCACGTGACCTTTGATGCCCACTTCGAGCCTTCAGGAGATCACCGATAGACTTATTAAGATTTAAGATGAATCTCTACAGTGGCTGCACCATGTTGATTTTGAATTTTAATTATAATCTTAATGTTACATTGTATCATTGATTATGTGCCATGGCCATAAATAAATAAATAAATGGATACGATAGATGATAACGATATGTGTGTCTGTCTGTTAGTTTGGTAAGTGTGGAGTGTTGTGTTGTAGACGTGATATAATAGAAGTGAGAGAGGTCATACCAGTTGTCAGAATATTCGATGTTACTCATCCGAAAAATACTGGGAGAAACTGCCTATTTTAAAGAACCAACCGATGTATGAATCAGTAACACAAGCTCACTCCATAAACATTAAGGATTTATTGTAGGCGTTGATTGCGTTATTTGGTTGATTATATTTTTTTTCTTTTTTATTTCGTCCTTACAATCAGATTTAGTTTTCATTCTGTTGTGTAGTCATAAGTATTGCTGATGCGCATAGTAGAAGCAACACACCACTAACACCGATCAAAATTATCCTTATCCGACGCTGGCTCGAGATGGCTGCCCTTGGACAGCGCTCTAGCCCTTTTGTTTCCGAAGTCGCTTTAGAAACTGCAGATCAAGTGCAGTACGGTGATATTCAGTCAGCACTGATCCTCGAAACAGCTGACCCTTATCGATCGCTGTACACTGTCTATCATCTTGTAATTTTGGCTTTGGGCTGATACATTCCAGCCAACCATAAAATTATAAAATCTGTATATTAACTGCACCATAGAGTTTTTGAACATTCATATTTTCATCTTTTGGAGTACGATCTGCCATCGCGAGGCAAGGAAATTCGCAGAAAATACAAATGAATTTTTTTTTAAATACATTAAATGAGTTTCACTGAGTCTACCCATCACAGTGAGAAATGAATTTCGGTCTCTGGTAAACAAAGATCCCTTCTC
>JARYHS010008074.1:347590603-347692850 GCA_031002005.1 Vandiemenella viatica
ACATCTTTGACGTAAATGGGAGCTGTGAAGTGTATTTATAATGGCATAAACTCCATTAAGGACACGAGTTAGGTGCGGATTTCAGCTCTTGTCACCACAAAGATGTATTCCATTTTTATCCAGGGAAATGGGAAAACGTAAAGAAAACGGAAAAAGGATTAAACTCTTAGCATAAGATGAGCTGTACAGATGAAAACATTGCAATTTAAATTATATCTCTAAGCAGCGACAAATATGATGTCTAAAGAATTATTTAATTTAAAAAAATAGTAGTAATTTCAAATATTTTGCTAGAAATACCTAACTCAAAATCATAAAAGAGGCGAAATGTCTTGCCACAACGTTCAACATCAATACAAAATGTGGATAACATGTTGCAACTGCATGGAAAGCAACTTCGTTACATAGATCGTATTCTCAGAGACCGTGCACATCTATTTCAGCCTTATTATTATAATTATTTACTAGTATAAGCCCGTGACCGTTTTTTGCGTATCGTCACGTGTCTAGAATAGTTCCAGTTTTTGGAATGAAAGATTATGACAGGTTGACCTGGTCTAACCAAATACAAACATTACCTGTGTTTCATGATGAATAAAATCTCTGAGATTGAAGAACTCAAAAGCATTAATAGAGGTAGGTATTAAACACGAACATGGACGATAGCGCAATCGTATAATTGCTTAAATACAAACTTGACTTAAGCTCAATCTGAAAAATTAAAAAAAAAAAATCCGTTTGCTTCGAAAGCATCAAGTTGTTTTTTTCTTTTATCGTGACTAGGCAAACACTCATAATGTAAGCATTCGTCATAGTACCTGTGGCGGCGAGAGAACTTAATACACTTTCCATATTATTAAACAGTTGAGCAACTCCGAAGAAATGAATTGCCAGAATAGTCGATTCGGTGACACATTTGGTCTGATGTCCACTTAAAATAACCTAAGGGGGCGACCATTAATGACGTGGGGAGTTTTTTCCCGAATTCCGGCCCCCCCACCCACTGATAAGACTTTTTGAGATCTGATCGGACCCCACCCCCCCACTCTAAAATAACGTGAGATTTTGACGGAGACACCCCCCCCCCCACTCCCTACTAATCGACCTCGCAACGTCTTGAGAGATTTTTTTTAGGTCTCATGCTTCCAAGGACGGCTATACCCACACTTTTGGAAGAAATACCACCCTACTTTGGCATAATTTGTAGACCATTTTTTTTTTTTTTTTTGGGCTCGACAGTTCTTCAAGAATTTCAAAACCTCACGTGAGATTTCCGTTCGTCCCCCCCTCCACCTTGGTGAGGTTTCATGAGATTTCGCCTAACTCCCCCCCCCCCCGGGCCGATGTCATCTCACGTAATTAATGGATCCCCCTAATAACACACATACAGCGAACATGAATAAAGACCAATAACGAAAGTGGTCATTAAAATGTCTAGAAAGCAAATAAATCGTATTGCAAGCAACAACATTAGTGAAAGTTTTAAGTTTTAACTAAAATGAAATTTATCCTAAGCCGAAATGACAATTGGCATTCGTAATTACAGCAGAGACCATGAGTAACTTAATTTTTTAATAGTTTTTTTTTTAAGTTGCTTTCATTAGCAACATGTTACTGAAAAACAGATCCACTTTTTTGGAGACATAAAGTTTATTGATATTTTTTTAGCTACGAAAAGCAAACTTAATGAATGTACTATGCCAATTAATTTGATAGCAGTTGCTTAGCTATTAAATTGTGGAAATTACCTCGAATTTCTTCTAATGGTATCTCGTGTCGCTGTTTTGCGAGCGCAGGCTGATACGTAAGACCTTTCTCCAGCCAATAGCAATCGAGATGATTGAAAGAGTGAGCTTACGAAATTATATAGTAGATGTTACTAATTATGATGCAACTTGTTGTAGGGCGGCCATTTCCTTCTTTACCTACTTACCCTTTATCCAAGGTTTTATTTTAAAATTCACTGTTTGATGAAAACTGATGAACATTCCCCTCAGTTACTTATTCTGTTTCCTGACTCGCTTACGTATAAAAGAAAACTACCCCACTCTGTATTCCAATGCTTCTAATTCTTCGGCTAGTATCCACCTAGCCTCAGAGCCATAGTGTTGAATTCACCTAGCACACTTTTCTATCGCCTACTGTCTTCCAATGGTTCTCAAACCAGAACCCTTTATCGTATCAGTTAAACAGTTGTTCCATCGTAATTTGCACAGAAAGATTTAGCCGCTTTCCTTTAAACATACTGCTCTATGATACTTATAATAAACTATAAACAAACTTTCAAGCCTCCCGCTGGTAACCCCCTATGTCCTGCTCGATTCAGCTTATTGTTAAATAATATTTTTATCATGAATTCCACCAGAAATTTCCGCCATACAATCGTTTTATTCTCCTACATGTGTACTTAATAAGCTAACTCTTTGGCGTTTATCTTCGTACCATGATGAATAAAATCGTGTTTTTTTTTACGTCTTTATGCCTCGCCAACGTCGATGTGAATATAGGCGAGAAAGGTTTGAGGGCAAGGAACGGGTAGGAATACGGCGATGGCTTTTTGAAGGAATCTTTCATGCTCACCTAGAATAATTTCCGAAAATCATGGTAAGCAGAAATTTGGATGGTCGTACAGCGATTAGAACAATCGTCCTCCCGAATGCGAGGCCAGAGCGTTACCACTCACCACCACACTCGGTTTTTCTGTTCTCTCTACAGCTACACACAATCCTCTCTCTTTGTGTTCTTGTTGTACTGAATTATCATCTCTAAAAATCCTTACTTCTGATTGTAATCCAACAACGTAATCAGTGATTAGTATAATGAACAGCAGTTATCTCAATACACTGCTATATTACACGCTTCACCTGCGCTGATAACGCATTTCCAGCATTGAATACTCACTTGATACTTGCGAATTCACGTGCTGTCTTCCACCCGCCTTCTCTCTCTTTCCCCAACTATCTTAACCTCATTCACTATTGTTCTATGACTCATTATGTAAAATCTTTAGGAGAGGTAGTGGCAGACTACGAACTTACCTGTCTTGTTATTTTCGTCTAAAACATCTTCGACATAACTCTCTAGCTGAGAGTTTCATGACTAACGTTTCCTAAGCTCACGCTTCTGATTCGTAAACTACTTTCTTATCTCACACCGAGCGGGGCGGTGTAACGGTTAGCGTTCTCGCCTCGCATTCGGGAGGACGGCGGTTCGAAATCCCCTCCGGGCATCCAGATTTGGGTTTTCCATGGTTTCCCAAATCACTCCAGGCAAAAAAAAAAT
The DNA here is from genome assembly GCA_031002005.1 of Vandiemenella viatica. NCBI lineage: Eukaryota > Metazoa > Arthropoda > Insecta > Orthoptera > Morabidae > Vandiemenella > Vandiemenella viatica. The sequence continues at coordinate 347,593,886 of JARYHS010008074.1, forward strand.
TCTTATATCACGGACATTTCTCATGTAGTCGTATATAAACTTTCTAGTGTCTACGATTAAAATCAAGCTAATTTTGTCTATATTTCCCACATCTGTTTGTCTATCTTTCTCTTAGAGCAGGTATTCACACAGCTCATTTCAAGAACATTGGTATACAAGAAGTCTCCAGACCCAATATACAGGCGTCCAGTGCGATAACATGAGGGTAAAGGGCGTGTGCCATACCCGTGGTTTAGAACCGGATTTTTGAGATCCGGAGCATTTAACCTATTGGTGGCATGTTTGTGTTGCCAGCTATTTGTAAAACGTGTAACTTGTGTTGTGTGTGATAATAGTGTTTTTGTTGGTGAAATGCGTTGTTTTCTGAGGCGGTGTTTGGGAACAGTGCCAGCATTCCCCTAGGTTATCGCGAGAAACCACAATCATGACGTCAGGTGGATAACCAAGCATCAACTATCAATTGGAGTATGCAGTACTAGTTGACTGGTGTCTTTTATAATGATTCTGTCTAATATGGTATGATTGAAAGATGTGAATGCCTCGTTTACGGGAACGTGTAAAATCTTTTATCATGCTGCACATTTCAGTAATAACTTTTGTATGAAATGAATAATGAAAGCCGTATTTTTGTTGAAAATTGCATACCTTAAATAAGTAAAGAGGATGCGTTAAAAAACGTTATGTGTAATATAGTCATATAATAATCAGTTTTAAATATCATTTTAAACTAACTGGAAGAGTTTATAGGCCTGTATGTTAATCTTGTCCGTAGTTTCATTAAAAATTTATTTTGAAGTGTGACTTTTGTTTTTGTTATAAACAGAAGTCTTTAAAAAAGAAAAACAACTTATATTGTTTTGCATAATAAAGATCAAAGTATGTGGTGATTTATTAAATTTCGTAGAATTTAGAAATTCTAACCTGATTTGTTGTTGTGAATGGCGTGGAAGACGCATTGAACAGTTTTCCTGGTATCACGAAATTACATTATATGGCTCACTCAAAACAATAACATAGATGATAGCGTATTGACGATGGAGTATGTTTTGGAATTAAATTTTAGTGGTTAAAAATATATCGCTTGGTAACATTGGTACGATGGTGTACAAAGAAGACTGCACTTTATTTTCAGTGCAGGAGCATAGTTGCCGAATGGCTGTGTGATTAATTTTGGGAATACTATCGGTGCGGGCAAACATTTGAGGGAGTATTATTAACAAGATGAAAGGACACTGCGCGTGCTACAACAAACAAGGCGCGGCAGCCAGGAAACAGTGCAGCAGCTGGTTGCGCAGGCGCCGTCAAAATTAACGGCGTGTGTCGGTCATTACAGCTGCTTGCCCGCCCGTGCCGTGGGCGTTATTGGCGGCAGCTAATAAAACAGCTGCAATCTCACAGGACTCACCTGTGTTGCAATACCATCAGAGTTAGTCGTCAGCATAATAACACTAAATAAACATAATGTGATATTTGGAAACTGGATCAACTGGACTCAGTATTCAGTAGCTTAAATTCTATAATTTTTTTTGCTATAGAGAAAGTTTTTACCAGCGAAAATTTGTATTTTTATTTGTTAACATTTCTGATTTCTGCAATTTATAAGCTTTCATTTATCTACTACAATGTTAACAGCAATAACTTTTATCTGCTTATTCCAGAAATTTATTTTTATTACTATGAACGAATATCCCATACGGATGCAAAAATTTAAAGCATATTGGGACTTGCAGTCAACAATACTGATACAAACCTATAAAAAAGTGTATCTAAAAAGCACCCTCATATTCGTATATCAGAGTATTAAAGTAGATCCCAAGGCAGGCTATAATTGTTGTTACTATTATTCAATTCCTAGGAACTGTGACAGTTACAGCTTGCAGTCAGTATTATTCATCTTGTTTAGATGAGTCTTTGCGACCTCCTTATACCACTTTGACCTCCGTGGTCGAGGGTTTCACAGCACTTAATAGAAGGAGCCCAATACGAGCCTTCCGTTTTCTCTTTGGGAGTCTGCTTTTTGGATTACGAGGAAAGTATGAGAAATTCTAAGAACATTCCAAAACGTGATCTGAGATATAATTGCCAGCTTAAGAGAAGTGCGGCAACTTATAAATTATGTTAAAGATCAGCCAATGAGATGTTTTATGTAATATCTGCAGAAACCTGAAATTTGGTTATATTATTAGAAAATAAAGTCTGGAAGATCCTACAGGATATTCTATCTTTGGCCACCAAAATTCGTATTCAATCGACGGACACAACAACCTGAGGCGGCGAGCTACAGCAGGAACCCGGATGCGACTTCATTTGATTGATGGGTGGAGGCCGACTGTACACCGGACCACACCACTGTCTGCCAGCCTCTGTGACCAGCACGACATTCTATCACTGCAATGCGTTTACAGCAACTGCAACATACGATTAACCTGTTGAAGAAGCTGAATTTTTCGCTCTGTTACAGCCCCTCGAACTGCCGTTATTAGGAACACCGGATTCTCGTGGTTACAAATTAACTTCTCATGATGTTATGAATAAATTTCCAAATTCACGTTTTAAAGATTTTTAATAAATTGAAGTAATGTGATATATTTATCATTTTTCTTTTTTTATATCCTAGTTCACATACAGTGTTTTCTCAATATTTCATTGCGTTGCTGTTCGATAACAGAAAATTAAATAGTCACGCCACAACGAAAAGCTCAGCTACGAATGACGCAGTTCTAGCGACGGCACAGAAAAGCTGAGACCTGCATAGCTGGCAGCGCCTGGCGAGATATCAGTTTGTAAACAGCAGAAAGGTCGGGTGACGGTTGGTAGAGGCATGTGATGACATAGATGACTATAGCCTCAGTAAGGAATACGTACAGGCTCATAGCGAAGGCGGTCAGTTTAATTTAAAATTCGAAATTACTATCACGTGGCGTCACGGATAATATCAGCAGGCGTCGGACTTTCATGCATATACGAGACGGAATGTCACGCACTGAACGCTGGCTCAAGAACCTCCCACACCCAGTTACTCCAAGAAGACAATACACTCACAAATAATGAATAATAACTGTTACCTTTTGCCAACACTAACACACAACAAATAGCGGTTATTAAGACATACCACCCCTTCTAGTCATGGTGCCGGACATTTTGATTTCGCGGTCTTTCATCTCGAAGGCTTAAAACACGCATCACTACGGACAAAAGGATATGAAATTTTACACAGTCAGTCCTTTGGTACCTGAAGCCCCTAATAACGATGATGTTACAATCATTGCACGATGATGTCTCTGTGCAGATATCAAAATTTTAGGTTTTTTGGGGAAAGGGGAGGGGGAAGGGAGTGTCACCCTCCTTCGGTGAGTCGTCCAACTTTTCTGAGGAGTCACTATGTTTGAAAATACCCCCCTATCTAAATGAATCTATAAAAAAAAAAAAAAAAAAAAATACAGCGCCCTATTGTCACACAGCTTTAATAACATCTGTGTCGACGAGCCGTAAAATTTTGAAGAAATTATAATATACTTAACAATTCTGTCTCTACATTTTCTTCATTTCATGATTTATCTGTACACTGTTTCTCTTTTCTTTTTTTCAAAATCCTTTCACAGGACCATGTTTCAAATGATTGTTGCAGGAAAATCAGATTCAAATATCCGTCTTGCCTTATAAAGGTCGCGCCCAGTTTCCGTTACAGGATCAATGAATCTCGTAGCCGTTGATACATTCTTCACTAAATCTCTTCTGTCCTGAAGCCACTTTCGCTGGGAATAATTTCGTTGTGTAAGAAAAATCTTTAAGAATAGGTAATACTGCACACCATACGCAATCAAACAAAGAAATATTAAATTTAAGGTTATACTTTATTTTCCAGACGTAGGGTTAGAGTCATGTGAACCATCGCCACTATAGTTTTTGTCACAAGGTATAATCCAAATTGTCGAACTTTAAATAACACTACCTGTTACGGAGATTAAGCAGCACTGTGCCCCGAAAGACGATGGTCAAACAATGCTGAAGCCCAAATAATGAAATTATGGAGCCGAATTGTAATCACCAAATACAATTCTCGAGATTCTTCTATTAAAAATATTAAAAAGTAAGATTAGACCCGTTAACAGGAAAAGAAAGTACAGTATTTGGTGTGCTGTACTTGATAATCACCTTCGAGGTAGGATTACTCGGTTTCTAAATTCCTAGTTCAAAGCAATTGATAATATTTATTTTCAACGATTTTCATTGCTTCAGTGACATCCACGTGGTGTTTTGACTGAAATACAGCGGGAAATAAAACACGTCCAGGGAAGGGGGTAGAGAGTGAATTAGAAAGGGAGATAGGAAGACTAATATATACATATTTAGAAACTTGTCTCCATACTGTTACAAAATATAGTTACTGCAGGGAAATAAAACGCACTGTTATTAACATTTCTGTCCCAGTTAATTGTAACAGATATTTTCGCCAAAAACTATTATCTCGAGAGCAGCTGTATGTTGCAGGACTCTGCATACCAGGTACTGCAGAAGATTGACTGCCTGCTAATGTTCTGGTGATCGTAGGCCACAAAACTTCTTTGATCCCTAAATAATAGAAACGTCACTGAATTTTTTGCAGGTGTCGCTACATTGATAAATTTAAATGGCAAGCGGTCACATGCACTGGTTTATCGCCAACAGCCTTGGCGTTTCGTCTACTCACTTAATCTTCATTTCTTCAAATTAGCCCGGTACAATCAGTTGCAAATAAGAAGAGAGGAAACAATTACCGTCACCATATTACATATCTCACTAAGGTCGACATTCTCCGCAGAGGGATTTGTTCAGATTTAAGCTATTTACAGCTGTTTACGATTAGACTGCATGTAATGAAGTTTATTATTTAAGTCACTACGGCACCTATTTTGTTAAAGCTCAGATTTACGAATTTCTATGTATATCTTAAATTATGAAGAATTGGGTAGGATACAAATGTTAAATATTGCTCTAATGTCAGGAATACAGAAAAATGCTTGCGGAAACATAAGTTATAACTCAGTGTTCTCACTAATAGTGATGTTATCACAATAGGATAATTTAAACAATAATTACTAAACTTTCATGGGATTTCATATTTATTACTTCAGTCTCAAACCCTCAAGCCACTCAAATTTTGTGTATCTGGATTAATTAAAATTTACGTTTATAATTTAATAACTACCTGGAATCCGAACCATGGAAGAGTTCAGCATACTTCACATTACGCAGAGGTAAAGGTTGGGTCAATGGCTTATGAAAACCTCCGTCAAGACAGCGATTCGAACCGGGACCTTTCGATCTCCAGTCAGAGGCCTCAACCAATGGGCCACGAGGGCACTCTGGAAAAAAAAGTTGTACTTTATTTGGAAAGAACTCCCAGTAGCTACATAATATTGCCGCTGAGGACGATTGTGTGACCATTTTAACAGAAGTAGTAGTGATTCAAATTATGAAATTTTTTGAATGTGGAAGAATAGATCTGGAGTATTTAGTCATACATTTTGAAAGTAAAGTAAAACTACAATTATGAATACGTAACTAAATTTGAACAAAGTTGTGTTACTGCAGTTGATTCCAACTTTTGTTAACCATTTGGTAATAATTTATTCCACGAAATTTTTTAAATTTCTAACTCATTCATTTTACAGTGCATTTAAATCTTGGTTTTAGGCGAGTTTCGGTGTACCATTTTACGACTATAAGACATAAGGTTTATAGTTGAGAGTTATGGTCTCCCTTAAAACACGCCATGGATTTTGAATTCTCATACCTGAGATAAGTTCACGTGAAGTATGTTCAACAAATAACAAACATTAGTCAATAAAAAAGTTATGTTCTCATTATGTCTATTCTCCTTAGAAACGACACACCGAGCGTAGTGGGTCAGCGTTATCGCTTTGGCATCACATTCGAGAGGACGCTGGTTCGAATCGCCATCCAGCAATCCAAATTTGGAATTTTCCTATATAGTTTCCTCAAACCACCCCAGGCGAATGCCGGGATGGTTCCTATAAAAGGCCATTGCTAAATTCCTCCCCGTTTCTTGTCCACACTCCGTCCTCTAACGACCTAGACGTCGACGAGGTATAAAGTCGAATAAAAACAAAAACTGGAAGCGACACCTTTCATTCTTGACATTGTGTCTACGAATTGCCTATCTCGCACCAGATGTTGTTATTGTCACTGAATGAGCTAGGGCCAGTCATCTCTGCGTAAATTTGCAACACCGGTAACTGTCTAGAGAGATTCTGGAAAGCAGGAAACATGGTTCCTCCCGAATGCCAGGCCACAATTTTTTTTTTGAACTGCTTTACGTCTCTTTTTAACATCGAGGTCTTTAGAGAAGGGAAAGGATGGGGGGGCAAGGATGGGGGCAAGGAATGGGAAGGAATTCGGCCATGGCCTTTTCAAGGAAGCATCCCGGCATTTGCATGGAGTGATTTGGGGAAACCATGGAAAACCCAAATCTGGATGCCCGGACGGGGATTCGAACCGCCGTCCTCCCGAATGCGAGGCGAGAACGCTAACCGTTACACCGCCCCACTCGGTTCCAGGCCACAACGTTACCGCTTATCAGCCAGGATGGATTTTGTACAACTCAAGAGACCATTGTCCAGTTCATTCGGTTCATCATTGGCACAAACAAAATAGATATAATTGAACAATCATAAAATAAATATTATTAGCGGAATTTAAAAATTTCTTCTTTTAGGTAGTGCTGAAAACTTGTTATTATATTAATCAAATATTTTTATTGGAAATATCTCTTTTCATTGTTACATTCAAATTTTAGGAATTTTTTTTCTTCAATCTGGTTATTTTCTGAATAAAGTCTCAAAGGGCCTGAAGAAGACTAAAGAAATTAGAGGAGTCCCTTGTTGGGGTGACTTTTGGTTCTACTGCCAATTGGGAGAACGGAGATCAACTGCTCTGTAAAAATATGAAAATTGGCATTTAGTATAACATTCAATTTTGACGATTTAGCATAGGGTCTACGGTTACCATAGGAGCCACACTGCTGAAAAAATTTAAAAAATGTTTAAATTCTACTTAAAACTAATACCGTGTAGTGGGAAATACCATAACTATTCTGTATTTTTTAAATTTATTTTAATAAACTGAAACTGAACTACGAATTTAAACATTCAAAAGGGAGAATTTTCAGAAAGAGTATATAAGTGTTTCGATCTTACAACTCTTTACAGATCTTGGACAGCAACGAGTACCACTCATCCTGCAGCTGGGCGGTAATATATTGCAGGATCCACAAGTTCCTACGCACTGACAGCGAAAATAGCGAAGCACATATTATGAAATGCCTGACACAGACATTTATCATGTTTGACTACTCAAACGCATCTGACGCCATATTACTTTTTTTTTTTTTTTTTTTTAAAAAAAAAAAAGGCAGAAACACCCGATGGCTTAAGCCTTTGGCACAGACGTCTCTGTAAAAGACATTCCGAGATTCGCTACGCAAATTCGACTGGACACGCCGAATTGATGGACTCATTAGTTTTCAGGGTCGGTGTTTATATGCGAAACCTGTCATTGCGTCTGAGTGCGTTAAATCACCACCACTGAGTCGTGGAGGTACAGTGGGACCTGGTTCCAATCCTGACCCCATATGCCGGCGGTCGTGCTTGCGGTCTTTAGGAAGTTTCCCCCTTAATCGTGACGGATCCCAATATCCGCCTCATAACTACACATTTCACAAAACAAAATACACTTAAACCATAGAACATAAGAACCACATTTCACCGACGGATAACAACACTTCCGTTCCTGCATCCAAACTCTAAAGACCTAGAAAGTTGGAATTAAATGAAACCTTGCTTTCAAAATAAGCGCAGCCTTTGGAAAAGGATGTGCCGGGAAAGTTCAAAAGACAATATAGGAGTGCATAATGAGTGGAACGACCTATTCGTTAAGTGCGCCAGTCAATGAAAACGATTGCACTGAATGGGAAGAGTTCGCTACGATCAGTGGGAGGGACCCATGTTTTATCGATGTTGTACCTTCGGCGTCGGTACAACACAGCCCGGCGTGAGTGAAATACAACTGTTGGTGGGAGTCGAGAAGCTGAAAGGAGAGCCCAGCACGCGTCTGCTCACAGTATGTTAGGGGCCAACACCACCTTCTCCACCCAGTCTACTCACACACTGAGTGACAGCAATGCAGCCGATCCATCCGCGCACATGGAGCCACGGTATCTTGATTTGCAAAGGTAGCATAAGCATTAATTTTTTAATTGAGGACCAGAATGAAGAGTTTGACGAGGAATTAATTGTCTCAAATCAATTAATTAAATCTAAGTTTTAAATCAGTGCTTTTGCAAAACAGACGACATCTCAGTGATGGTAATAATATAATTTTGGGTATAGCAATGTTGGCCGGGATATCCCAGAAGGATTCGGCTGCCGATTGACAGAGTTCCGATTTGTCGTGCATGCACCTCAGTCGCAGCTAATCTCCTTGATGATTATAACAGACATTGATCCATGGAAATTGTTTACAAAGACCATAGGGATGAATTAAAAACATTTGATGTTAATTTGTAAATTACGCACAACAATTGAGATTTAACATTATCATACTCTCATACTCACATGAATGAAAATTTATACTGCCATAGTTTCAATATAAAAATAAAAAATATTTTTCTTTCTTTTATTTATAAACCTCTTCTGTTGGTAGTATATTCTATTTAATATGTTGCAGTTAATATTTTAACAATTAATTCAGAGCAGGAAGCCTTAACATATCACTTTACATTTCGAAATAACAGACACATAACTCTAAAGCTATTTAAATAAACACACAATTTTCCATAAATAAAGGCATGCGGTGGATCAAAATATTTAAATTTAATTAATCTCTGTCAACGAAGCTATGAGAAATGCAAAAATTTGACTGAAGTATATAAAATTTTCCGTCGTCTGGGGCATGTGGAGCATTTCTACAAAACTGATCTTATTTAAAGGCGATATAACGAACAATTTTCAAATAAAGCTGCTTCAATTTCGTGCTCAAACATAATCCTGGACGGAGCCTACGCGGCGCAGTAAAACGTGGCGCTCTCGCTGCTATCAGCAAACATATGCGGCTACTCTCAGCCTGCTCGGAAGTAGAGCGTAAATTTGTGCCTGCCACGGCATAAAGCGCCGCAGCGGAAACACTCGTAAAACCGCGATGACCTTTCGCGGCCCGACGTCAGAGCGAAAATTTTGGCGCTGAGGGAGAAAAAGAACCAAACGTAAACACTGTATTACTTGAATTCCATCTCGGGACGTCTGTGCTCATACACGCTACCAGTAACAGAAAAATTGTTTCCGGCCTTGACTGTTAAATCTAATTGCAAACGAGTAAAAGGAAGTGTATCTCTTACTATCCTACTTATCCTTCCACCTGCTAACACGCAATCATACTATCATATCACACAGTTATGCAGACAAAATTCTAAATACTTTTTTCAAACTGAAAGTGGAAGCGAATTCTCGTTATGTATAATGACACCAAACGTATTTAGAAACATGAACCACAATTAAAAAGTGGAAACGTTTACAAACGTTAATAGATTTTAAAATTTCAAGAAAATTGTGTAACTGGTATGTCTTCCAATAGAAAACGTTTTTCCGAAAACAAAACGTAAAAATAGCACCCATATCCCTTAGTAGAAAGATGAAGAGACTAAAGAAGACATCATAATACAGAAAGAAGCAATAAGACGGTATGGAGCTTATGAAACAACGAAACTGGGAAGTAAAAAGATAAAGCTGTATCATATATAATATTTTTGATAGTTTTTATTCCAAGAGCCGTTTATCTCCATTTATTCGTAACCGAAATGGATAAATGAGCTATCGTTTTAAACGTAACGGTCTCGGCTGTGGCAACACTATATATTAAGAAAGAAATCTTTCAGAATTCGACCCTTAAAAATGTAACCTTAATTCTTTTTTATTTATTTTTTTTTTTTTTTTTTTTTTTTTTTTTTTTTTTTTTTTGCGGAAGCCTTTTATTTTCCTTTATATCTAATTAATTTTTCGAATTCCGACCCTTCAATTGGAAAAGTATAATTATTTCTAAAACGTGTTTTTTTTTACGAGCTATTTATTAGCCTTGATACTTAACCAAAATCGATAAATTAGGTATCATTTTAAAGATTTAGGTCTCTGTTTTAGTAACACAATATTTTCAGGAAGGAATGTTTCGGAATTCGACCCTTAAAGGGCAAATGTGTCAACCTATCAAGATTACGCGAATGAGATAGTTCAGAGCCAAGCTGATAGGTTCGCTGGCGTTGATAGCGATTGATGGCATTACCTATGAACAGCAACCACAAATGTTACTTAGATATGGACATACTGTGTCTGTTTTGTACAGCTTAGTTGTATTCCGGTGATGTCTGTGATACTTCGGCTTCCGGGAAGGAATAGCTTCAGGTATTTACGTCAACTCAGGTGAAATCAGGAAGATATCACTACCAATGAGACGCTTCGTCTTTCAACCTACTACAAACATTAGCCTCACTATTCAATTTTCTCAGGGGTCAGTGATTTGCTATACAATTGGTGTATATAAACGTTTTGTTCACGAAATTTTGGCATGAGTTATCTCGGTTACTTTATGGATCGAAGAAGAAAGCGGGCCTTCACACAGTTATAACCAATGATAAGAGGTTACGGAGCACATGAAAAACACAGGAATACTGAACAACTGGTTTCAAGTTACTGTCAAACAGAAATTGTAGAGAAAACACTAGAGTACAAGTTCCACCACATAAACAGAAACGAGAGTACTAGGAGTTACATATGTTGAAAAATACGAAAAGGGGACGTTGTGCTTAATACCGGGTGTTTAAAAAATGACCGGTATATTTGAAAAACCAATAAAAACTAAACGGACAGCGATAGAAATACGCCGTTTGTTGCAATATGCTTGGGACAACAGTAAATTTTCAGGCAGACAAATGTTCGAAATTAGTTACAATTTTCAACAACAAATGGCGCTGCAGGCGATTTGAAAGATATAGAAGTAAACATAGTCTGTGAGTTCGCCATTCCGTAAGTCGTCTTTCTGCTGTAAGCGTGTGCTGTTCACAGATTGCAAGTTTGCTGTGAAAAAATGGTGGAAAATATCGTACTTTAGATTTTTTCAGACTGCAGCGCCATCTGTTGTTAAAAATTGTAACTAATTTCGAAAGTTTGTCTGCCTGAAAATTTATTGTTGCCTCAAGCGTATTGCAACAAACGGTGTATTTCTGTCGCTGCCCGTTTAGTTTTTATTGATTTTTCAAATATACCGGTCATTTTTTGAAACACCCGCTATTAACAAATGTGTGTTAACGGTAATTAGACGCAGTGTCATACTATTCGCATAATTGTTATTTAGATTAAGTGTTGAAACAATGATGGGCGATGGAACACATTACCAAAATCACCAGCATCAGCAGCAGCGGCGTTGGTCTGTAAGTTATACCATCAGTGTATGGACTGCCTCAATCGACCAGCCTGTGATCGAAGCCAGAGCCCGCCAGTACAGTGCCACTCCGCACTGTGTAGAGTCTGGACTTGACGACCGCTGACCACAGAATGACCAAGTATGGCCGCTTCTCCTTCCCTCTTCCGAAACTCCTTCCCGAAGTTTCGTTACATGGAACAGAAGCCACGAATTAACATCTGTAGACCCCGTATGATTCGCCATTGGTTGTTTAACTTCTTCCCAAAACCACGTTAGGCTCGAAGTCAAACTTATTTGCCCTGGCCTTCCCGCGCGTCGCTCACCCCTTCCGCTCACAGGTATCCCTACGCGGGGTTCAACGCCCTGACCTTGACGGCTAGCGGTGCCTATTCACGCTGGCCATGCGAACAATAGTTCGCGTCAGCCCATGCTTTCTGGAAATTTCCATCAGAAATACCGTCGCCAGCTTCAAAATCTCTCCTGCTCCTTCAACTAGCAACGTCTTTATTCAGTTAAATTGTTAAGAAATTAAGGCAGCCTGGGATATCAATTACGTTGGTCAGATAATTAATTTACTAAATATTCACCAATATTAAATTAATCTGAATATAAAAAATTTAAATAAAAATATTTAAATATTTGTAGTACGCCACAATCCTGCATGCTACAAATATGTAGTAAATTATTTATTTAGTTATAGTAAATTATTTATTTAACTACTAATTCATTTAAAGAATTTAAGTTAATTATCCTGTTTTTTTATTCCAGTTCGTCACTAGTGTGATTTTTAACACTTTTTTAAAAAGTAAAAAGAGTTATTCGTATGATGTGTTCATTCGCAAAACAGGATTGACAAAATTAATAGTCGAGAACTGTGGAGGGTGACAGGAGAACGATTTGTTCAGTGCTACCTGACCCGGTCTGCCTCGCCCTATAAACTACGTACAGTACAGTAAGGTGTTTTCTATTCGTTTGCGCATGTGTTGGAGAAATTTCCAATACGACTGGCTTGACTAAGGAGTCTTCTTTCGTTTTAAGTTTAAGCCGTTGGGGAATCTCAGCCACTTGAATACAAACTTTAGAAACATAAAAATAAAGGATATGGTAATGTTTCACTCTTGTGGGCGGTGGTTGTGGCGTTTTAGGTTCCTCTTTTAGAGGCTTTAGTTTCATAATCAGTGGGTTTGCTGTGAACATGGATATTTATGATCAAGAAACGAACTAAAATATTTTTCGCTGAAGTTAGATACGGGTTTTTATCAATATCCAAACAATCTAGCGCAGATGCAGTTTACAGTTTATTAGGTACAACTAACCAATTTACGAAAAATGTGAGCATAACCAGGGCGCCTGAGTTAAATGAAACACAGTGGAAAACTACTGAGATTAGAATCTTTAAAGTTCAATAATGCCACCGCACCGCTAAGTCAGAGATGGACAGTGTGAAGTACTTGCCAACTCTGAATGTCGGAGAGCATAAATAACTCTCGTAATGCAGAGCTGTGTTTAACATTTTACTGTATCTCAGTAGCTGACGGTAATTAGTCGTACCGAGCGTGGTGGGTGAGCGGTAACGCTCTGGCCTCGCATTCGGCAGGACGCGGGTTCGGTTCCCCATCCAGGCTTCAAGATTTTGGTTTTCCACGGTTTCCGCAAATTACTCCGGGAGAATGGTTCGTTCATAAGGCCATGGCCGAATTTCTTCCATTTTGTTCTCCCCAGTACTTTGCCGCATTTAATGACCACGTCAACGAGGCGTAAAGCCATAAATAAACGCAGTTTATCAGGTGAGCAGACTAAGCATTGCACTTGGACGCGTACACGTGATTGCAATGCACGAGGCTGCGAGTGCGTCGTTGACTTTACCAGCACGGTGCAGCAGATGCGGCGCCGCAGTAGAGTGGTGAGCGCGGTGGATCTTCGTCCCCACGATGGTTGCATAAAAGTATACCTGAATTTTTTTTACCGTTTTCTCTTCTCAGTCTATTGTAAATTACATGCGGCAATAATTAACTGAAGGCAATGAATTTCACATGTTGGTGTGTGTTTGTATCTCATTTTAACTGTGAAAAATGATATCTATGGAAAGCTACGTGGCCTGGCTCGGAACCCCCTCCTCTCCCCCACGTAGCGCAGCGTAGCCTTCCAGCCTACTCCTTCCCCCCACTCCTAGACCGAGCGACGTAGTTTATGCACGCTCACTAAGCCTCGTGGGACAGCGTCGGTCGGCCCCGGCAACCGTTACGAATGAGGACGACAGGAGAAATGACGATATCGTCGGGCCAGCGATAAGCTTGCAGCCTCTCCGGAAGTCCCTGTAGATTGGAAGGAAGTATTCCAACAAGACACTTGCATGAGCAACCTGTATAATCTAGCTTCACCTAATTGTCTATCCATTCGTATAAAATGGCGCGTGAAACTCTCGGCGGTTATGGCAGATTGAGATCGTTTCTTGAGCGTGCTCTCTGTCGGTCGGCTGATCGTCTCGATTTTTCGGCCATGCAAACTATTGAGTCTGCTCTCGCTGCACGTGTTCTATTCCAAAATCCCTTTAACATTGACATATATTGATTCAGAATGTGCCTGATGTCTACTCAGCGCAATAGAAATCAAACTGTCACTATTTTAGTTAAAGGTGGATGGCCCTTTCCATTCAATCTGGGAGCGATTAGTATTTTTTTTAAATACAATCGTTCTTTGCTTGACAGCGAAGGTAAAAACGGAAGGCACGTGATAACATCCACTTTAACACCAAATGATACGCTTAACAGCCCCTAGCTTGTCTCAGAAATAATGTACTTACTCTGACAATAATAGAAAGAATTTTGGTCAGTAAATGATGTATTTGAAGCCTGAAATCTGTTCAACATCTGATTAAATTCATGCTTAAATAATACACTACGAATAAAAAAGAGAATAATTTCTATTGCGACACATCTGGATGGTAATAAGTAAGGGTAGTTCATTGCTGTATATTTACGAGTAAATTCGAATACACAGTGTAAATAGACAATCCGTGGTTGAGAGAGAATTCAGAAGCTTCTCATTTGCTTTTTGTTTCAGCAAGGAAAGAAGAGGAAAGATGAAAGTGGAATGGCTAGATTACTGAACAAACCGGCGGGGCAAGTATGTCGGTATTAATCACGTATTTCTGAGAGGGTCGCATGAATGTTAAATTTTCTCATCTGTTGGACTGCAGGTCTTTCATCAGATACACATAGCAGTCATCTGTATTGCCATCTTCGGTTCTCGTTTGCCTGATTAAAAACGTTTCAAATTAAATTCTCTGTACTGTTATAGATTCTGCTTGTTTATTCTACAATTTTAACTTTTATATCTGAACTAGAGTAAAACCCATTACACGGGCAGCGTTCGTGACTAGTGACAAATCCATACTGATAACCACAGCATTAGTTGTGATAAAAATTATGTACTTTTCTACATAGTAAACTCCCGCTTACCCCCGCTTTTTCGCTGCTGCTTCCACAAAAGGTAATGCCAGGTAAACAAAATACACATTGACTCAGGCTCGCAGCAAGAAAATTGACAACGCATCGCTTCCTCGCGTTTTAGTGATTTTTTTTTTTTAATCACTGACCGAAAGCATCACGTTGTTTTTTATTGAATCTGGTAAAACATTCATAATGTAATCTTGGTCATAGTTTCTTTAACAGCCGGAGAAATTACAGATTATGGAATAGCTGAACAACTACGAAGAAATGAATTGCCAGAATACTCGATTTGGCAACATTTTTGTCCTGATATTCACTTTAAATAACCTTGTAACTCGCCTTCAGCGAATGTGAGCAAAGACCATTAACGAAAGTGGTCAGGAAATATTGAAAAAGCAAATAAACCGTAATAAATAAACTTTGATCGAGCAGCAACATTAGCGAAAGATTTAACTAAACTGAAAGTTAGCCTAGGCTGGAATGAGACTTGGCATTCGTGGTCATAGCAGAGACCATGAGAAATTTAGTTTCTTGAATGTTACTTTCATTAGCGACATGTTACTAAAAGTTGTCGTAGTTCCACGTTTTTCAGACGAAATATTTTTCCACATTTGTTTTTAAGAATAAAATGTTATGAAAAGCAAACTTTATAACTGTATTATGGCAATTAATTTAATAGCATTTGCGTATGTATTAAACTGTGCACATAATCTCTAATTTTTAATATCCCTGGTCTCTATTAGTATTGCGTAAAGAATAACGTTGTTGAATTGTGATTAATAAATTAAGTTTCACGTCGCTTACACATATTATATGCAACACAAAAATCTAGAAATATGCATGTAACTATGCATGAAAAATGCTTAAAATATGCATGAAAGTGTCAAAATGTGCTACATTATATAACATAAAAGTAGTAATGTTTATATTTTTTATAGCAAAATCAGTAAGTATGTAGTTGAATAACATTTATAAATTCGGTAGTTAACAATTATTTAACTTTTTTTTTCTTTTGTAAACTTAAGCAATCGTGCACTGTTTCAAATATTCAAGAGTAAGATTGTTTCTTTGATCTCTCAAAATATTTTTATAAGTGGATATGGACCGTTACACATTCACTGATATAACTGAGTAGTATTTGAAATTGGGTGCTGTGTTAGCAGTCATTGTTTCTGGAAAAAGTTCACCCGTCTCATTACTAAAACTATCATTTTGACTCAAAGTTTCAAAACGTGGGTAATTGTTCAAAATATTTTCAAACTTTAAGTTTACACAGGAATACCTCTGGTAATACGGGTTATATTCATTAACTGATTAGATTCGGTCAACGTCAAATCTTGAGTTTCAAGTTTTTTAACAGTCGCAGGTACGAGCGAATGTTAATCACAGCTATGGCTTTAATACTAGAATTCTTAAATGCTTCCTTGTACCGACAAACTGCCATAGTCTCTCCATTACTAAAGTCGTTTACTACACCCTCGAAATGTTAATTGTAAAACAGTACACCTCCAAACCACGTCGCCCATCGACTTACCACTGGTTCCGGAGCCAAAGGGCAGGCACATTTAGCATTTTTTTTATAGGCATTATTAGGAGAACTTGCCTTAAGAAACGCTTTTTTTGTTGATAAAATCAGTTTATTAACAATCCCAAACATTGGTCGCAGTTCTTCAGCGAGTTGTAGACTAAGATCCGTGCTGCTAGTAGATTTTATTTATGAACTAGGAACACTACCGAAAAATATTGTAAATATAGCGAAAATATGCATCATCACAAGATTTTGGGTAAAAAATGCAGTAACCGGTGAAAATGGGCTTAATATGCAACCGCATATGCAAACATGCAAATGCACATAATCCGGTCTCTAGTCATTACGTTTCATTTCTATCGATATTTTTATTTTTTTCAAATTTTCAACTTGGTTATCGTTTTTTTTCCCTTTCTTTTGTCAGCGTTCACTTGACCGATTTGGTGCACTTCTGTGCGTCTTCTTTTACTGTGCTCATTTCTTCCACTCATAGCCCTCATTACAACGTATTGTCTCAATTATATACTATGATATTTATGTTTTACACAACTCCTACCTACAAGTGTGTCCTCTGTTAGCAAAATTAACACACTCTTTGAGCTTAAAAAGACTTTTCATCATCCTATTTATCTTTGTGTAAGTATCTTTTATGAACTCCCTCATTCATTCATTATTTCCATGAAATATTCACGTTTTACTTTATAGCATCAGTTAATTTTTGAAATCCTTCTGTAGGAATAACATTTTAAATTATTTGATTGTTTTAGCCGGAGACCACATTTTAAGGATTTAGTCAACTGGGGCATCCTAGTATTTAAATACGTATGTTTCTGCGGATGTGTTTGGCTTTCTTATAGGAATGAATTTCGAAACTTCATACCAGGACGAGACGCCACCCGGAGAGCATATAAACTATTAACTCCGCATTGTAGAGGCAGTTACACTAGCTCCCGTTTACAGTATTCCGCCTTTGATTATGTAGCTCAGAAGTCTGTTTGCTTTCGCCTCTACTTGCCAACAGCGTTGCTAACTGCGCCCGGAGTTGGTAATCAAGTCGGAAGCTGTTGGGCTCTAGCAGCCTGCCGGCTGATTACCGCTAACAACACAAGCACATCTGCTGTTGACAGTAAAAGCGTGACTGACTGCAAGTGTTTGAGAAAGCAAACATGCCAAAGGGGACACGCATATCACTTGTACTAGTGTATACTACGATTGACGTAGTAAACAAGTTTTTACGATGACTGAGGTTACAACTGATGGTATGATTTTAAGGACTTAAATACTAAGGGAATCGGTTTCAGAGAAGATCTGTTGCTTTGCGTAACCAACGGTTAAAGTTCCCCTTTCTCTTAACTTTTCAGATAAATTCAAAGCAATATATTGATATTTTCGTCAAGGAGGATAATAGTGACTTTTTCAAAGGCAAAAATTGACCAAGAATAAGGGAGACTAGAAGTTAATGTAATCAGCTTAGATTGTACGTTGTGCAAAGCATGTTGACTGAAGACGGTTCTGACAGGGTACTTTTGTAGTTTCTTCACCACAGATGGTAGTGATGTCTGCAAACTTCGAAATACATTTCATGTTTCGAAATTTCCTTATATTATCACTGTGGTCGAAAGCCCAGTATTCAGCTACTATTCTCTGCAAAAAAGAGTTAAGGCCTATTATACTAACTATTAGGCTACTTTAATTCTTTTTACGCGTTTGCGT
This sequence comes from Vandiemenella viatica, assembly GCA_031002005.1. Taxonomy (NCBI): domain Eukaryota; kingdom Metazoa; phylum Arthropoda; class Insecta; order Orthoptera; family Morabidae; genus Vandiemenella; species Vandiemenella viatica. The sequence continues at coordinate 347,612,048 of JARYHS010008074.1, forward strand.
CTTCTCGAGTCGGTACTAGGTATCATCCCAAAATTACGAGCGTCATGAAACAACTACACTCAAAAACTACTCAACGGGGTGAACGGACTTCGACATAGAGAGCTACAAAGAAACAAATACAATAGCCAACTCTGCTCCCGTCTCCCGTACGAAACTCGAAAGGGAAGCAATTGGTCGATCGGCGAATAAGTGCACGCCGACTGGTTTTAGAAATCAAACACCCTCGTTTGTAGTGTGACTTGAGTGACAATTTTAGTTTTCCTATGGAATATATTACTATGGACAATTTAAGACTATTTAAAGACTGGTGAAAGTAGAATTGAAGCAAACCCATTCGGAAATGAGGAGAGTTATTGACTCTACTTACTGAAGAAGAAAGCCTAACGAACAAAAATAAAGGAATTTTGAGGGGGGAGGGGGTCATGATCTCGGTGGACCAAGCGGTGTGTTTTTTATTTTTTTAAATGGCTTTAGGCTACAGAGATCATACAGCCAGCACAATGTAATTATCATGACACTTGTAGTGTTTCAATTTCTCCAGTTCAATGTAGACACTACGAGGTATGGACCCATGAACACTACAGGACGGACATTCATTGTTATTGGTTATTTTATTGACATTTGCAGTAATTGCTCCAGCTACTACCTACCACCAAGGTCTTTTGTTTACCATTTTCTTACTGCTGTCGATAAATTTATTTATCATTATAATCGACTAATGTTTAGAGTCAGTGTGGCTGAGAGTGCTGAGGCGCCACACTCGGTCAGGGAGTTACAACGGGGTCGGGTACGAGCGCAGGCAAACACGCCAGTCGATCTTTTATTTTTGACGGATAAACTTCCATTTCTGATGAAAATGGTCTAAATAGATTTGAAGCATCTCCATCAGTATTCTTACGCCCTTCAACGATTGTCCTGACTTAAATATAACCAGTAGATCCTGCAGACACTGATCTTTTAGCATGTTTATTATAAGCTATTAAATTAACATGATTATATTCGTACCGTATAATAAAACTATAACCGCTAAAAGGTTTGTACATTTAAGACACACTTTATATATATATTCTGGGTTTCCTAATGGTAAGCTAAAGAGAAAGAATCAACCAATTTTTAGGTTTTTGACAATTTTTGTCTGTCTGTTTGCAAGTTGTGATGAACGCGATTCGCGCAGAAACTAAATATGGATTTTGTTGGGGGCTTAATTAGTGTCAAGACCATCGTAGCGGAGATAAAAAAAAAGAATATGTTTCAGTTTAATTTGAAGTCGGAAGGCTACAAAATTTAAGGGGAAATTATACACAAGTTGGTATTTATTATTCGTTAAACACGATTGAGGTAAGACCTATTACACTGATGTAACTTCTCCTAGCATTCGAAATGCTTATCGTTATTTCAACGTACGAAAGGCATCGCATGGTTCAGAAGAATTATCTTGCATTTTCTTCTTTCTGGGATGTGCTAAGTGAGGCATGATCAGTCTAATCCGAATATTAACAGACAACGTAAACGAAGTTGAGGGCAACAGCTGGTTTTCTTATAAGTTTGGTAGTATGCTTTGAAAAGTTAATTAACCATTTGTTCCGTTAACTGAATTTTCCACTTATAAAAGACCGTCGTAGTCATCCATACGTACAATTTCACTGAAGAATATTTTCAGACTGGGGAAGATAACGTTAAACAATGCCAGTTGATCTCCCTGGTAAATTCCTGTGGAAGCGCTACACCAACGCCAGCACCCGGATACCGGGTGTGGCATAAACTTTGAATCTTATTTAAGGATAAGAAGGACATTGTGGTGCTCATTTGGATTTTTATTAAAAGAGTCATGTGAAGATATTAAAAACAATCAAAGACAAACCACAAAATTATAAAATTGTGATGGTAACATACAGGCTGGAATAAGAATCAATTAAATACAGGCGTATAAAAAAGACGGAAAATGTAGAAATCATCGCTCATAATCATGAACACGTCACAAGACCAGAAAAAAGAGAGAGAGTGGAAACGGATGCATCACTGACTATTAGAAACTATAATACGCAGGTTGGCTCCAGTGATAACACATTCGATCATATGTGGTTTGCAAATGATCTGTATAGACATAGAAACCGTTAGCAGACGGCGCATATAGAGTGGAATGTGGAAAGCGCAAGAAGTGATTTCGGTGAGGGACGCATGTGTGGGCGTTCGCAGCGATTTCCCTCTCCATGTGTTCCGAATACCTAGCGCGCTTCACTCGTCCCTGGAATGCGGCGCTTGATGCGAGGGTTGAGTGGCACGGAAACACTCCAGTGGTCCACAGGAAGATAAACATCTCATACACACAAAGAAAAAGAAAGTATATTTCATCCAGACAAGTGTTCAGCTTGAAACACAATCACACCACAGAAACAGACCTGATTTTACGTAAATGACACATATCCGAATTTAAAAAAAAAAAAAAAAAATATAAAATAAAAAATAAAAATGAATTTTTTTTTATTTTTTTTCGCAAGCTGCGTACATCAACAATATTTGCGAGCGAATGAAGCCAGTTACTTAGAGTGAAACAGTTTACTCTAATTTACTGTAATAATTTTACCAAACAAAAAAGTTCAGTAATTTATAATTGGGGTAATTTACCAAGAGAGCGTGCTACTAAAAATGGATACTCGGGATGATACTTATTCTCGTGCTCTAGGTGTTTCGGGAATAACGACTCCAACAAGACCCACGTCGTCGACAGCAGAACCACCGCGGCTGAAAAGACAACAGAGCTTCGTCGGCAGAGTAAATCTATCATTTGAAATGTGTATAAATATTTCAAACTTCTTGTGGAAAATGATGGTGAAATTTTGTGACCTACATGTACGCTGGTGAGAAGACTTGAAATATGGACATTCTTGTTAATGATGATATCAAAAACTGTAATGATTTGTTACCACAAAAAACAACCATATTGAGAAAAACTTTAGGGAATGTACAGGCTACTTGTGCTGCAGCTTGTGGTGTCAGTTTGAGAACTGTCCAGCGCGTGTGTCGAGACGGAAAATCACCTACGTTTGTTTCTCCAAAGATAAATATGAAACAATACAGTACTCACACAAAGCTTAGCGATTTTGACAGGGACATTGTTACGAGGACAGTACACGAATTTTACGACAGTGGTGAGTACCCTACCTCAGAAAAATTAAGAAAAAGATTGGTAGAGAAGATAAATTTTACAGGATCTACACGATCTGTAAGACGTATATTGAACAATATAGGGTTTAAATACAGGCGTCAGAATGATTGTAGGTGATTTTTGCTTGAGCCTCTAGAATAAAATTTATTTTGCATGAAATTTTAAATCTATCGTCAAAATATATAAAAAATAATTTTGTCGTTAATTATGCTAGCTTTTTCAGTGCAGAGGATAACAAAAATAAAATTTTGATTTTAGTTATAAATATACAAACTGAAAATAAAATTTGATACAAGGATTTTTTGCCACAAATAAAACAAGAAGAGTATTTCAATAAGTTTCCTTAGACTATCGAGAAAGTCTTTTTTTCTGCGCAGATAATAGAATTATAAATAACAGGTCTTTTGAAACATCCAATTATATTAAATGCATCTGCACTAACATTACTTTCTTAACGAAATGACATGCATCAATATTTATCACAAAATAGTGATTATAAATTATTTAAAACACAATACAAACTATTACTACAAGTAAAGAGGTGAATTCAACTGTTACGCGCACGGTTTGGCAACGGAACATTTGAGGCCACCTGCCAATAGATTTGACCGCAGCTATAGTAGGATTATAGAGTTAGGTGGTTGCCACTAAGGACTCAGTGGGAAGCATGTGGGAGCATGGTTATAAAGTGCAAACCTTGTTCAAACATTTTATTACAAGAATCATGGTCAACGATTAAACTTATACAGATTATCACAAATAATATAATACAATGTAATACATAAGAAAGCTTCGATCTTGCCGATTATGATCTTAATAAATCCTGTACCAATACAAATATATGTTAATGCGATGACAAGCTTGTTAAGCCATGAGAATATCCCTAATCACAATATCTCCACTTGTATTAAACATCCAAACAGAAATCCTTACGTGATTGGAAACGTAATATAACAGGGCAGGCTCTTATCAATTTACCATCTATAACAAATTTACAGCTAGTACAATAGACAAATTTGTACACAGGAGGCAAAATACAGCAATTATGTTAAACAAACAGGAATCAGTTTACCTTAGCGTCCTTCAGTTTAACCTTAAGAATTAAGTTCTTACCAAAAGGTTCTGACACACTATAGTGTGTACACGCCGGTGTATAAGTCGTTACCACCCACACACACTGATAAGGTGGCGGGAACGATTAGCACCACATATCGGGGAATTTTGACAATTCCCGTAACAAAATTATTAAGCACAATTAACAAGAATGCAGTAAGCGACGCAGTTTGTAGTTGGAATCATCAGGTATTCTACCTCAAATACCCGACAGTGCTAGAAAATGGCAACTTATCACCTCGAAGCCACCGCCAGCCCCGCCCGCTGACGTGCTCCCAATCGGCGGAAAACCGCTCGCAAACATAGAGCGCAGCGGAGGAAATTCCCTCGATTAATGCGAGCGAGGAACGGTCTCGGTCGGGTCACAAATCCACATCATGCGATACTTCCAGGTCGCCTAGTAAAATTACACGTCCTCTCTTATACCAGCAGACCTCTAACGTCGCAGTCAATTAGGGAAAATATTAGGCACAACGAACCAATCCACAGCTGCCGACCGACTAACCTCCCGGTTTCGTGTCCCCGAAAATCAACTCCATCAGCTGGTAGAGGGCACCACCAGAGCCATAGCGCGCTCTCACGGGCGAAACTAGCACTCGGGCTCTGCAGGAACCAGCATCGGAAGACAATCGAGGGCGGGGAAAATAAACAATGCGAGCCGAGCACGGCTCAGCCATGACAGATGCACATGCGTAAACCAAAACTCTGTCATTCGGTGGCCTAACCGTTCGGGGAATCGCGGCCAACATGCCATACGCATTATTATTATTACTATTGAAAATAATGAAAGAAACACACAGGAATCCGTGAATCACTGACGAAACATTGGGAACGATGAATCAGGAAAGAAAGAACAGTTATGCCTGAGATGTAGAAAGACAAGAGTGGTTGTCCTTTCTTTGTAAGAAATGAAGTACACGAGAAATAAGAGAAAGATAACTGATAGTTGACCAAACAAAATTGGTCAAACGTTGAGGAATATATGGAACATATCTCACATTCAAGAACGTCTAATGCAATACTACCGAAACTTAAGAAACTATTATTAATATCAGTTTTATTAAGAAAAAACAATGTTTAAGGCAAAGTTGGGAATTAAAAACGATAATTGGTTACGGGGGAAAGTGGGAATATTATTGTTACCATCTTTAGAGCACGATGTCTTGTTAGTGAAGTGGGGTAATTTTTGATGCGTATACTGAGGGAGATCCAAGAATGTTTGTAGATTAATACTGAAAATGTTCAAAACCGCGATCAGGACGGGGGGTAGGCAGTGATCAGCGATACGTGGCTTCCCAAGTTCAGCGCAGCAAGACCTTAACAGACTTAGCCAAACTGCCAGATGAAATGAAAGGAACACTTAAAAAATCAACTGCGACGACGGGGGAAGTGTTATTAGAATATGGAAAAGATATTCATGCTGACATTCAGTTTTAAGAACATAATCTGACATAGCTAAAAAAACTTAACACCTGTAAACAACATAATCTCAGAACTAATACATTTCTACTAGATGGAATTAATATTAATTATTAACAAAGAGGTAGGAAACTCATTCTTTTGATATCGGTTTTGAACAGCTGTAGGTACCAACCTCATTCTGCTTGACGACTTTCGGGATAGCCGCTGTTTACGGTCTGCTGTTGTTTTGGCTGACAAAACTAGTCATAATCACGTAAACTTGTTATTTAATTGTCCCCTGGAAGGTGTATCTCAATGTTATGGTAAACAGTGGAAATAATATCTGAAAATGTGTTGTAATATCTTGCGCAAGCTTTCAGTGATATTTTCAAAATAGTGCTCGTGAATTCTCCGCAAGGCACAAATAAATCAGCAGGTAATGTGGAACGTTTAAACACTATTGTGTAGGTACTGCGGATTCAAGTTAATTTATTCCTGTAAATTGATGCTGCACGTTCTGTGAAAAACTATTAAATTTTGAACTGGGTCAAAGAGACGATATGAATAATAACTATACCAACCGAACGTAATGTGTTAGTTGGGATTTGCCACCTGGCCGACTTCATCAGGTTTCGCACCAGGTGGGCGCATTCCATTCCAGATACTATTTTGGCGCCCGCCAGAGCCGCGCCCATCTTCACGTTATGAATGCGTGAAGAACTTAGAGCAGGCGCCCGCATCTTGCAGCTGCCGCGACCAAACAAATTCCTCCGCCAGAGAGTTTATGTTGCTGCTACACACGGATGAAAACTCATTTCGTACGCTACGTTGGTAATATCTCATACAGTACACCAAAGTTTGGCAAAATAGTGAGATACCTGTCCTGAAATAGCTTCCACGCGTTTTCGAGTGACTGGTTGATATTTTTGTGGAATAACTGGAATACTTCATGTTTTTTTACATACAGTATATAAAAAACAAAACTAAACAACTGTAGTGGCTGTTAAAGCTAATAAACGTATCTGTTTATTTATTTGTCGTATGCCATCGCGACAAATTTAATAGCTCTACACCTAGCTTGTGGCGATGGTGTAGCATCAATAATGTCCATATCCCTTCAAGGACACTGTGCGATAATGTGTCGCACTGTCTGGAGCAGCAGGCGGAAGTTATCTGTTAATCTATATCATTGTAACTTGTACGAATACTGAAGGCGACAGGCAATTGAGATCAATGCAGTCTGAAAGCTGACAACTTCGCCAGGTCAGTTTCTTTAAGAGTTGATTATCCCGATTCTTTAGTAAAGGAGGTAATATTAGTATCTTCAGGATCCCTTGTTGCACTGCCAACAGATTTACGTATACTTCAGTGTCATGTCAAAATCAGACCTACTTTTATTTGATGATAACAACAATCCTCTCGGTTTCTGTGTTTTCTGAGTGAAGCGGAGTGCTACACGATTCCAACCAAGCGCATTGGCTGAGTGGTAACGCTCTGGACTCGCATTAGGGAGGACGCACGTTCGAACACCATCCAGCCATCCACATTTGGGTTTTTCATGGTTTCCCGAAATCAATGAAAGCAGAATTACTTCCCGCCGCGCCCCTTGCGCCCAGTCCTCTGCCGCCTCTAATGACATCGACGCCAACGAGGCGTAAAGCTTTATTAAAAAAAAGTAGTGCTTAGGACTTCCTGTAGGGCAGAACTACACTGCGATGTGTTCCGCTACATACAACAGCGTAGACACTATTTAATACGACCGCCGAAGTCTTGGGCTGCAACAAGCCTTTGACGAGCACCTTGGTGTCATTTCATTTACTTCAACACCGCAACGTTTCATTTCACCGTTTATAATAGCTACGTGAAGAACATGAGCATCATAGAAAAACAAGACTCGCCATTAATAAGCTGCAGAGAGACATATTATTAAGGTTTCTAACCAGACTATCGTTAACGTCAATCCCACACAATTATTGAATTTCTTTGTCTAAGAGCGAGTAACACTGTGATACTTTTCACAGCCCGGGTATTGCCTAAAGATGTCAGTAAATAAATAAAATAAAAAAAACGACACTGTTGGTACGTTTTCGGAGATTGTAACGCATGAAGATTAACATACTAGATTTTATTTTGGAGGCGTACTGCTATGCAGTTTGAAATCATTTCAACAAATGCAAATAATCTTTATATTCGCCTTCTTTAGGATGATACTGTTTGATATGCATAAATGAAGACGTAGACAATGTGGTCGATGCAGTTCACCTTTGTGTTATTCTTATACGTTAATTACACGTAGGAATCAAATACATAGTGAGAAAATACCTGATTTTAGTTTAAGTTCATCAAAAAATGAAAGCAAAAGATGGACGAGGAATTTAAAAGACCATCAAACATTTGAAAACGCTTGCACACCGACATCAGAATGGTCTGAAGGAAACATTAACCAGAGTTGCGTTTTCATAACGTGAGTTCGTCCCTGAGACTGATTCACTCCTCAGATGCGCGGCTTTGTCAGACACGTTGACGACTGCATCTCAGGCAGCCGGGCTGGCGAGTTGGGCTGACTGCCTTGATAAGAGCTCGGCCGTGTCGATTCGACGGATCCACAAGAAAGACCTGACCAGAAACGTTTTATATACTCCTTTAAACAATATTTAACACACTTCAGTTCAGTGTTACAATTTGTTTTTATATTGGTAAATCACACTACAACGATATTCATTCATTTCCAACGATTACCCAATGAAACTTTGCCGTGTGTCTTATATTTTCTCATATGATTAAGGTGGCATCGAAATATTGATTATTTATTGTTTTCACTTGGTTTTTACTTTACAGTCATTCATCTTTGGTAAGTTAAGGGTTCACTTTATGTACACTTGATCGAAATCACATTTTTGTTAGTTTCCCTACCTATTCGGTACGTAATTCCTAGGGCGCGCCACTGCCCATTCACATGTCTGAACCTCTCTATATATATATTGGCCACAGCATCTTCACAGATTTCATAAAGACTTCGATGTATTCAATAGTCAAACGAGATAAATATCTGTTACAGGCGACAGTCAGCTGACAGGAATGGATCGTTTAATTAATTGCCCCACGGATGCGCGGTGCGTAAGACTTGGTGCTGTTCAGGCTTTCCGTAAGTCAATACAGCAAAGGCATAATTCGAGGCATAAAAAACACACACAGTGTACACTGGTGTGTAAGACTTAAGGATGAGATAGATAAAATAACATAGCATATTAACTATTCGGTGGAAATGAATGAAAATTGGGGAGCATGTTGCAAGAAGTCTTCCAAGAAAGCTGTATGAGATACTGCATGAGCTCTGCGCGACTATACCGCCCCAATGTGTCTGGACCGCAACGCGAAGTAATTACTGGAACGGGACAACACAGTGTGTTACCATAGTGTTCATCATTGAAACACTATCCGGAGGCAGCATTTGGATGACTTTACACAGGGAGGAAATATTTTGTGAAGGAATTTGGTATCGCTCACAGTATTGTTTCACGTGCATTGGGAGCGTTCCCAACCAGAGTCACTGATGCCCGAAGTATAGGTGGTGGTCGACTGTATTCGTTATACACCAGTTTGTTTCTTTCCTAGAATTATGAGGCTACCTTGATGTTATAAAAGCACAATGTGCTATTACCGTAAACACCCCCCCCCCCCTTGCCTGTGCACTGTGAACACTACGATCTATTATTTACGCAATTTCTTTTAACAGTGGAGTGATATTTATTATTTGAGTGTTGAGTATGCGTTCCAGCTCTGTGTGAGGTAGTGCTAAATGTGCGTGAGGTGCGGATGTGAGCCACGTGCCCGCCCTCTAGAGGACAGGCAGTTTATTGGTGGGCGGGGTGTGCCGAATATGGCCTCGTCCGAGCTCCCATCCTCCTCTCACTCTTCTTTTATTATTGCCGTGCGCGCGCCGCTCAGAGAGCAAAGTGTCCAGCCGGCAGGAAGAGCAGAGAAAATCGTTCGCACCGTCAAAGACACGTGTTTCCACGTAACCGTGGTTTTCACGATATTTTCGGGAAAAGGAGATGGCTGGTGCAAGCAAATCAAATTGCGTTGCAGTAGTCAAGCCAGACAACAATCTCTGTACTGTATTTAGGTGTTCAACTCATGTATTTGGCTATACTCTTCTGTTGCTAAATGCGGTAAGATGAATTGTCTGTGCCTGTTGTTTGATGCCATTTCAGTTGGTTCGAGTTCCGGTGGCAGTTGAATTTTTTATTATCCGGCACTTGGGCAGAAGAGAATTTGAGTGGCTGAGACATTCGATTTAACCAGTGCTTACGATACTGTTGATGGTGAAACTTCTATTAGAACGGGACGCTAACATTAGTAATTCTTAATTGCCTCTTAAAAATAACAGATTTGAATTGTAATCGCTATCTCTTTTCCCCCATCCTCACAAAAAACGTGTGACAGTTATTACGAATAAGATACACTAAATCACACTTCTATCAATCTAGACGCAAACACCTAGCGTGGCGGTGTAACGGATAGCTTTCTGGCCTCGCATTCGGGAGGACGGCGGTTCGAATCCCCGTCCGGGCATCCAGATTTGGGTTTCCCATGGTTTCCCAAATCACTCCAGGCCAATGCCGGGATGCTTCCTTAAAAAGGCCATGGCAGAATTCCTTCCCATTCCTTGCCCCCCCTCCCCCCATCCTTTCCCGTCTCTAAAGACCTCGCTGTTGAGAGACGTAAAGCATTAAAAAAAATATACTCAAACGACGTTAATACTTTCCATATAGAGAAAGGAAAATGAAAACAACCTAAAAAGCCCAGTTTTCACAGGCAGTTTCCATGTTAGTCCCTAGTGTCCATATGAGTGACACTCACTTTAAAATCTAAGTACTGGAAACAAAGGACGAAACGCATAGTCAGACCGAACCTACCTTAGGCCACATTCGAAACAATGACCCTAATAACGGTACGACAGTTCCCTAAACAGCTGCGTTGCGCAGCTATCATGTGAATTTTAATAGGTTAGCATTTATATCGAAGAGGATCTGAAACTGTTATACGTAAATGATGTAAGGGAATGCGTTTATGAATTATATCTAACGACAGTGGCAATGTGAACTCCTACATCATTTATTGTGTTGATAATAGATTTGCATGCATTATTTCAGTTCCAAAACAGAATGGATCGTCATGAGAATATATTTCTGGTCATGTTGATTAGGTCTTTACGACTAGTTGACGTCGACCACAGTAACACCGAAAGAAGATTGTGTGTAAAGAACGGGAAGAAATTCGGCCACGCCTTTTTGAAGTTTCTATCCCTACGTTCACCTGGAGTTATTTCTGGAAGCCAAGGAAAACAGAAATATGGATGACTGGACCGGAGACCGAATACGCGTACTCTCACGTGCCACGATGCAAAGTAACCAACCGTTCACTCATCAGGCCCGGTTCTGTTCCTGAGAACGAGAGTGAAGCTGTGGAGCAATTTTTTTTTTAATGAGTAAATTGTGTTTTTACAGAAAATATTATCTCTGCACTATAAAACTGCATGTTTTTCGTTACATTGTTTTACAGGTATGTGTTTCAGGAGAATTTATGGACAAACAAAATCACACTTCTATTAATCTATACACAAACGACGTTAATAATAAGCTGTTGTAATATGTTTCAGAAGTTTTAATTTTTTAATAAAAAGGTTAACTAAACAGATTATTCAGTCAAGCGAATAAATGTCGATTTATTGAGACACAAAAGGAATAGAAACCTAAGTTGAATATGAATATGAAACCGTTACAGCTTTCTTTGTTAATGTAGTGAATGATATTGTAATCGACATAAAAACCAAAATTTAGTTACATCAAGTCAAAATCATTGCTTTTACAATTGTTAGAAACACAAACAGTATTAACAATAACAGGACAAAACAGAAAAATAGAAAGAAAATCATAGTAATCAACACAAATGAATTCATATCACGGATGACTAAAAGTCAGCAACTAGTTTAGCGTCGTTACTAGCGTTAAGGAGCGCAGGTTGATGGGCACTGCGAGCAATTGTAAATGCTGGATGGTATGTCCTGCCCCACATTCACAGGCAAAGTTTAGATCTTGCCAGATTCTCCTTTGTTCTATTCACACCACATCTCAGTCTATTTAGAGCTCTCCATGTATTCCAGTTGAGATTACCAATTGGTGGTAGTTCCTCTACAGTAGGTACCCTTCGATTTACATGAGTCATTCTTGCTCGCCACAGATTGAGCCGGGCAACTTTCGGCAGTACATCCTCAGTAAGCTTTTCCTAGAATTCAGCCTTTGTCAGGAGAGTTGATGCCCGAATAATGAATGAGCGTTTTGATGAACTTTAATTCTTTTTGACATGCAATTACGTCCCGTCTTAAATCAGGGGGAGTGATTCCTGTGAGACCATGTAATTCTGAGGTAACCTGTTAGAATTCTGCAGGTTTCATGCAGCGCTACGTCTACTCGTTTGGCATACACAGTACAGGCAGAAGAACACAGTACTGCGGGACGTGAACCCCATACATTACCTGTGAGTTTCCGCAGTATATTGTTGCAGGGTGAAACTTTGCAAAACGAAAATACAACGATTGAACGTTTTGCTATTGATATCAGATTGTAAATATGTTAGTGACTTTTAGAAGGTAGCTCGAAATGAGCAGGATAATTGTTAAATGTCCGTTTCATATTTCAGAACACGTTTCGCTGATGGAGACAAGGTTGTCGACGTAAGTGCAATGAGCATATGCACGTTGTGACATGGCCGAAACGAGTTAATATCCACCAAACTAGGCCGCTGATCTATGAGTCGCCATCTCGAGACTGATAAAACCAGACGCATTTCAGACCATAGCACTCAACAGGGAAAGAGGCAATTACACACTGTTGAAAGACAAGTGTTCCATCTGTTAAAAAAAAGTCCAATGTAACATTATCACTAACTCCCATTCATTTTCTGCTAGTAATTTAACATTATTATTATTAAGTTACGTAATATTTATTGAATATAAGTATCCGGAATAAGTATATTAATGTTTGTAACTTGATTTGTAATATTGTTGGGCTTCCATAGTCTGTAGTTTGTTTAGTAAGCGGGTAATATAGTGTTGTTTTCTAAGTTGTGATTGTTGTTTTGGCACTTGGCGTTGTAGGATGGCTGGGTGTGAGGCAGTGTGTCGTGCCGCTGGGAGGAGGTTGTATGCCGCGAGCACACCTTCTCCCTACTCAATTTTAAATAGTTTGTGAAGTGTATGGGAAACCTGTGTCAATGTAACATAAGTATCTTAGAAGTTGTGTAAATGAACGTTATTAATTAAATTCAGTAATATTTCTACAAAGACATTAAGTTTTTCATTTTCAGACTATGTCAAAATACCTCTTAATTTGTTTATCCGAGCTGACGGCTGGCAGATGTTGAAAGAGGAGAGTTTGGGCCGATTTTGTCCAAATAACACGCCGTTATCCATTAACGGAGTGGTTATCTGACACTTGGCTGACCATTTCCGAGGATAATTGGTAGTTCTCATCACGCGACCCTATTTCAGGATAAATGGTTATAAATCTTACGCAACATATCACCTTAAATAATTGGATTTTCTGATGCAACAGCGGCAATTGGCGGACCTACGACCGGGATCAGTGACACACGTTTAGCAAATACCAGAATCCAGTTACTTCTATGGGGACGCAAGATCAACATCCAAGTCAACCGGAAGAAGAAATAGCGTTTTTTGGACAGTCAATTTAGTCATTTAGTAAACTGCAAAGCTAAAATTTGAACAATAAACTGAGGATTGATTTTTTAAAAGAATTTTCTAAAAGTTTACAAGTATTGAAGATAGTTCAATCACCAAAAGATTTTTTTCAGTGCTCAATTTGCTAAGAAAATTAAATTGAGAAAAAATTGTTACATCTTCAAAAATTGTAAAGTAATATGAAAAATATTTCAATAATTAACAACTAAAACGTCAAGTTCAAAGTTATAGACTACAGTAGTATGTCTAATTTAGAATTTAGAAGCTTTAGAAACTCAAAGTTAAGAAGAAAATAAAAGCATTTTGCTGAAAAAGAAGGGGGCAATTATTTATGATTGGTTAGCCATAGAAGTTAGTGATTTCATGTAGTCATATGCATGGTTTCTTTCAATTCCAGTGAATTTTAATATTGGTTTTGCACTTCATGTTCATTGGTTGTAAGTAGGTGATATTTTGTCTTGGTTTTTGGATTCCGTTGAATACGTTATCTGTGTTGGTAACCGGCGACAATACTTTTATGAGTGACTCGTGACCTTGATGCAGTCATTGTCGTTCTAGCTCAGTGGTTCCCAACGTGGGCCGTACCGATTACCGGTGGGCGTTAGAGAGCTCGAAGGGGGCGTTTGTGAACAAAGGCAAATTTCGGGGGCGTTGCCAACACTGGCAAGGGCGTGCCAATATGGTTAATTAATAACAAGAAACATTTAACAAATGTTTCAAAAAGTAATTCCAAATTCCTTTATGCAAGATCAGTGGGGATTAAAAGTTGGTATTAGTACATTATATCTTTGTTCCTAACACCTGCTTCAATAGTTCATGAATGAGTTGCAGCAAGCGCTGTGCACCACAAGGATCACCATTGTTAGTATGTTTATATTCCGACTCGATCAACAATGCTTATACGTTTATACAACTTTATACTGGTCAGTGTTCGATTGTTCGGTAGTGCCTTCAGGCAGAGCGACTGTGAACCTGTGCGGTATCTACAGCTTACGTGGACCTAATTACTAAAGATTATTTATTGTGGAATATCTATCTGCCACGGAGGTTAGTACATATTCATTATTATTATTTACTTATTATTCTATTTACTGATCGATATTACGTAAGGAATGTGCTGTGAAATTTCAACTAAGTTTTAATCTTTTTTAATTTTTGTATCCTGTGCTAACTAACTGCACTCGATTCTGTACTAATCACTGCTACTATTCCTATTATTACTATCAACATCATTTATCACACATTTTAAGGAGGGTTAATAATCATTTGACATTTCGAGATTTTTACAAAGGGTAAGAGTACCTATGGTTGACGGTGTACCTATGGTTGACGGTGTACCTATGGTTGACATAAAGTTGTATGAAATTCAAATTTACGAAAATACTGTCATCTAGAAAACCAGCAACACTGTCAGGATAACTGAACGGGTCCACGGGTTCGGTGATAGCCTCTTCTGTCGATGGTGAACAGTTTCTGTAGTGCATGTGGTTACCATATTAGGAAGCGCGTATCTTGTTAGCGAAATAGCAGCTTCGGGAAGTACTTTAACTCTCAATTAATGTAAGTTTGCTTTACTTTGTTCTGAACGTGAATATAGAAATGTTATTACAATGAAATAAACAAGTGTATGCTTTCGTAGTTCAAACGGGAATAATATTTCTATTATGGCTAGCCGCTCTGTCTAAGGTAGGTGTTCCTTAAATCGAGATGGGTGTCGAATTTACTTTCATCAATAATAAATGGGCTTTAATTGCAAACTGAACAAACCATCATGCCGTTTACAACATACACTACGGGAGGCGCTAAGGCACCTAAAATCGATATGTGGTGTCTGTTTCCGGTACAAACAATGTCATCTTTGGGAGCCTACAGCTCTTATATTGCATCGTGGGCAGATACTGAAATCCCTTACTTGCTAAGTACTTCGTGTAAGGCCGGCATATATTGAAACGGGATATTGTTAGGCCGTTTTCACACCAGCGCGGGCTCCAGATACAATGTAATCAAATGAGAGCTTTCACATGTAGTCCGGTCCGGCAGATCGCCAACCTTTGATTTAATTGTTTCTTACAAACACTTGTCCACACTGGTACCGGTGGCGGAGAGGATCTAATTTCAGTACCGACAATTTTCTGTAGTTTTGTAATAATAAGTAATTACTCACACGATACTATGACATTAATTGAATTAGTTGAGATTAAATCTTATTTGTGGGATAAAACAGCCGACTATTTCAAAGTTAGAACAGAATGCGTGCAAAGAGATTTACACATTTTTGAAAGAAGATTTTGAAGTGAAAGAAAAAAAGAACAACTGAAATTTGATCAGCTATACATTTATCATTAGTTATAACAATACAGAACATGTTACACAATTTATTCTGTTAATTTGCCACAGCAACGCGTCCTCGATACTGTTTGTTTGTTGCCGCATTACTAGAATATTTGTTTTTAAAGGTCTTGTAATTTATTTTCGCTATTATGGAAAATAATTTCAGGGAATTATTAAGA
The DNA here is from genome assembly GCA_031002005.1 of Vandiemenella viatica. Lineage (NCBI taxonomy): Eukaryota > Metazoa > Arthropoda > Insecta > Orthoptera > Morabidae > Vandiemenella > Vandiemenella viatica. The sequence continues at coordinate 347,628,000 of JARYHS010008074.1, forward strand.
ATAAATGCTGAAAGTAGTTTGGGAGAAGATGAAATTAATAACTCCGGTTGGAATACTGATAGCTTGGGGGTTATCAGTTTCCATGTTAAAAATGTAATCCGGGCTACAGGCAGTAATAATGGCTGCCAGGTGCAAAGTGAAGTAAATAGTCTTGACAATAGCGAGGACAATGATCTGCGCAATGAAGCAAGGCATTGTGAAATGGGCTAAGGTTTTGTAGAAAATACGTTGTTACCAGAGACAGGTCAAACTTTTGAAACTCGAGGAACGGAAATAGATTCCAGAAAATGATTTCCTTTCTAATCTAAATAAAAAATAATTAAAGATATTAAAAAAAGGTCACCACAAGGTAGAAGAGATAAGGGTGACTTTCACAAATATAGAGGAACCATGGATGAAATGAAATCATCAAATCAGACAGAACATAAAAAGATTGAATGAACGGATTACGGAGAGTGAAGACATTGTCACAACCAAATAAGAAGTTGTGGTTATTTAGAAAGTACAGTTCTTCAGTTATTATGGTTGTAGCCGAATCAGCTACTATACATTTAATATATTCAATTACACACGGCCGCCAGTCAGGTGGTTGCTGCTAAAGGAGAGGATATACAGGCCATCCACTAAGAAAAGTTATTGCACTCGTGTAGTGCTTACAATGTTTTATTGCCCATAAACACTTCCCGCCAAACGCAAGCCACCAGAGAAAATATAGTTTATAGACTCTTCTCCGAAGACATAAGTTTAGTAAGATAGTGGTAACACTGAGTCACAACTTTAGTACAAATTCACAATTCTGTCCCACACTCGTGCAGATGTAACAACGTAATTGTTCAACAGCCAAGTTCACTTACAAACTCTGTCCTCGCTTTCATACCGATCACACACTGCATAACTTCACTCTCCACACGGTATCCTTATTAAATATCTCGATAAATATGCCGCGGTGTTGGCCTATTACGATTTACATTCCAATTTGTCCACACTCTCCCGCTACTGTACAACAACAACTGCCATATTGCCTCAACTCTCCCGCCACTGTACTGTACAACAACTGAACAAACCCGCAACATTCTATATCGCACATCCCAAAACATATCGATATTTACTTACAAAATTAATACCGACTTTTCTCTGCAAATATTCACGTAATTCTCGCTGTGGTGTTACAACATGTTTACCAAGAAGACGGTAGCTATGCCGAAAGAAGTAACAATTGAGATAAAGAAGGTTCCAGAGTCTTTAACAAATTTAAATAATTCCCAAAGCGAAAATAATTTAGAGAGAACGAATGAATGTGAAGAAGACGAGGTGGGATATTTTTTGGTAACTGAAAGTGATGTAAGGGATCGTGAAGAATTAACTGTACCTCTGAGGGCAGAATTCAAAACTGTGAAGAAGCCACATTGTGTGTTGACAGCGTAACTGAAAGTTACGAACTGAAAAATGAAGAAAAACGAGCTGAGGAAAATACTGACGAAATTGAAACCTTACAGATATTAAATGCTGAAGAAACCAAAGCAAAAACAGAGATAAGAAATTTTGAGAACACGAAAGAAGAAGAAAAAACTTGTGGAAATGATGAAACAACTTGTGAAAAGTCAAAAGAAGAGTCGGAGGAAGAAATTAAGGAATGCAACTTTGAGCCTAAAGATATTAAAGAAATATATTATTAACAATCAACCGGATTCGAGAGTTGACAATGGAGCAGACACATTTTAACGTATGATTCTGGAAGCAAGCAGTTATGACACCGAGGACTGGTGGAAATATTTGGATGACTAGAATGATAAAGAAGAGGTAGTACGGGGGCCAAGCATCTACCGGATATAACGTGAAGAAGAATGTAATGGATGTTGACTGATGTTTAAAGGAATTATGCAGAATAGGGGGGCACTACGTGATGACGAAAAAGAAGGAACGACAAAATGAATAAAACCGACAGAGTTTTAATTGTGAGATTTGTTTCTAGTGAAAACGCAGCAAAACGTTTATTACAGTAAACTCTGAAATTAATAAATTTTTCAGTATTTATTGAGGATATTTTTTTATGATTATTGGGGAACCGAAAGTGGATGCATATTTACTAGCGTATCCTAAACCTAGTAAAAAAAACTTTGGTTTACGAAACATTGGTTACTTGAAGTTACATAGAATGAAAAAAAATCTAAATATTAGATCTTTAAGTATGCATACTGAACTGTTTTAAGCCAAGTGGACTAAAGAGGACAGTGACATTTCTGTATTTTTGCTTAGTGGTTTTTTGTATAATATTCAGCAACTGGGAGGGACACTGATAAAATGCGTTTGCCAATTGTGTTTGTATAACAAATTCATATTTCGAGGACTGAGATCGAAAGTGATTTTTTTAGCAACTAAGCAAATATTTTAGTGATATATAGCAAGTGAGTTGGACGCTATTAATGTGTATTTGCTAATTTTTATTTGAACTATGATTTCACGTTAGATGCCTTTTGATTTTTTTACTTAGGCTTTACGCCTCGTCGACGGCGTGGTCATTAGAGGCGGGATGGGATTCGGGCAAGGAACGGGAAGGAATTCGGCTTTGGCCTTTTGAAGGAAGCATCCCGGCATTCACCTGGAGTGATATGGGGAAAACATGGAAAACACAAATCTGGATGCTCGGATGGGGATTCGAACCCGCGTCCCCCTTAATCCGAGGACAGAACGTTAACCATTCATGCATTTTGAATCAAGATTGATGTGTGTCGGACAATGTGTATCAACATTCCAACAAGTGTACAGATGATTAATTATGTCGTAATGTGGGGGGAGTTGCAACAGCATCCCTACCCCCTCAGTCAATTGTTATTATTCAGATTGAATCATGTAGCAATTATTGAATATAAGTATCCTTAATAAGTATATTAATGTTAGTAACTTGATTTGTAATACTGTTGAATTTCCAGTGTACATCTGTAGTTTGTTTAGTAACCGGGTAGTATAGTGTTGTTATCTAAGTTGTGTAACTCTCTTTGACGGTGAGCAGCAAAACTGTGCGGGAGCGATTGTGGTTTTGGCGTTGGTGTCGTAGGATGGCTGGGTGCGAGGCAGTGTGTGTGCCGCGCCGCTTGGAGGAGATTGTATCAACGAACGTTATTAATTAAATTAAATAATATTTCTGCAAGAACAGTGAGTTTTCATTTCCAGACTATGTCAAAATACTTCTCAATTTGTTTACCCAACGGCTTGCAAATGTTGAATGAGGAGAATTTGGGCCGATCTCCTCTAAATAACACGCCGTCATTCTATGTCAGGATAACTTACATATGGCTATCCCTTCAGGATAAGCTCAAACGTCTCGAACCTGTCAGGATTAGCTCGCAACACGTGAATACGTTTTCCAATTTTGGCATCTCACAATCACGGTTGACATTAAAACTGTCAAAAAAGTTGGAAAGGATAACTATATCGGCATCTCTCCTGTCCCCGCACGTCTAGCAGACGGTTTGCGAAATTTAGGCACGGTATGACATATGCCCATTTCATTCCCAAATATCCTACCAGTATTCCTAATTAGAAGAGTATCCGCCTAGTTTTATTGTCTCATAAATAAAATAACAGTAAAATCCTTCCGAGGAATTATTTTTTAACAGTTCGAAAAAATTAGGTTTTTCAGTTTCGATACCCTGTATTTCATTCGTATTTGTCTTGCTATGTAACAATATCAATTTCGAAGACCCTGTCTACTTTAAAAAAAAATAAAAATAAAAAAAAATTTAAATTTAAAAAAAAAAAAAAAAAAATGAAGTCGCGTTCCTTATAGAAGTAAGCTATTGATATTTTTGGTTAAAAGAAGGTGATATTCACAAGAGAGAGCCTCGATTTGCAGGTAACAAATATTGCTAGGAAAGATGGATATTTAAGAGTCACTAAAAATAAAAACAATTACCAGTTCCTGCACTGCTTTTTCCTTTTCTTCATGTAGCTTAATATTAATGACCGTCATTAATTAATCTTAGAGTTCCATAAAACACTCCAAATACAAAATTGGTGCTATAAACGGTCCGGCATCGTTTGTGAAGTAATTGGCGTCGTTTCCAACGGAGCTCGCGGTGTAGTGATGCGTGTGTAACGATGGTGGTTTCCGCTGACTGACGCGCATGCTGTGAAATACCTCCGTCCTTGTGGCTCCGAGCAGCTGAGAGCCGTCGATAACACGCAGCGATACCGCAAGAGAGCAGATATCCTACAGATCACAAATTCCTCATTCCTCTTTTTTATTTCAGCTTTTAATGATCTCTTCTTCGCTAGTGGTTTTGCGTAAGTCCTACAATGATATTAAGATATGAAGCTCTATTACTCATTTCAAAATTTTACGTCAGCAACACAATTTAATATGGCATTCAAATTTTTTACTGCCAAAATCCATACTCCAATTCAACGTGTGGCTGACTTTAAAAAAGTGAGAACATTTTCTTCAAGTTGGGCAGATTTGTGGTCACAAAAAAAGAGTTGCCGAAGTATGTAGCAAATGCAACTCTTCCCGTTATTTTTTTTGTAATCCAACATTTTTCTACTTACTAACCGTGGTGAAATATTTCAGCGCTCTACTTACACTGCCCAGCTACTTTGAGCATGCACTTGCTTTGTTGCCGCAAACAGTGTGGACCATATGTTTCGTAACTTCACCACCGACTGTATTATATAGAGCAATGTTTTTTCGAGCTGTGGGTCGCGACCTCATGTCTTCCTTGGGTTGTAACATAGGAACAGTTTCGTTCAGTGCAATCAGTTGTCCCAGTACGCCATCGAGTACGGACTAGCTCCGTCATTAAGTCAGTTTACCTGCGTGATGTGCTATGGGTGATAAGTTTTAGGGCGTTGTAGCAGGCGAACTCTAGTTTTAGTCGCTGTTAAACTTTTTTAAACCCAATGTAATATTCTTACTGAGTAGACTTGAAAGAAATGGCTGCTAACAAGAACAATGTTAATAGAAATAACGCAGTGAGAAATGAATTAAACTATTAAAACGTTAGTCCCATTCAGGTCGGCAGCTGCCAAGTTTTGTTTTACTTACCTCGTGTGAATTGGTAGAAGAATAGTGTTAAGGTACTTTTGGCCTGCAATTAGTACGATATTATTCGAGGCAACACATATTTTGATCTCACTGCTCCACGTTAGAGAGGAGTGGAAATGATTGAAGAGTTACAAACTCACAAAGGTCTGTGTTGTTATACTGCTTGTTGGTAAAAGTGCGACGATTACTACATACAGTCGATCAGTTTTCGAATCGTAATTACAGCTAAGAGTATTTGAACCATGTAATGTAAGATTGCAATAGCACTCATTCAAGTCCATAAAAAATGACATCCGTAACTCCACTGACTTGCTATTTGTAAAAACAACTGAATACGTTATAAAAATCGTTGGTGAGAGCAGAGATTCGAACCTTGGAAGCCTGATTTCGAGTTTTCAGGGGATCAGAAGTCAATACATGTGAATATGCCTTCAAAAAGGTAATGAACAAATTGCTTCCCGTTCCTTGACTCCATTCCTATCCCGACTGGCACTACTTTGACAGATCGTTAAGCTCCAACGAAGGAAAATGAGAACGTATTGACGTGACAATACACCCTTTACCTAAGGCTTTTATCTTTGCTTTTTCACATAGAGTTAACTATCACGTATCAAAACATTCTCATTGACTATACTTAGTTAATTTTGGACGCTGGTGATGATTTTGCTTGCACTGATAAAAGTGACAGAAGCGTTTAGTTTCTCTGTAAAAAGTGACTTTCTTATGGCTGGCCCAGATTCTTATGATAATTAATTGCGTTTTATGACGTAAATGGAAGTTGGAGTTTTCAAAAGGAATGTGATCAGACAGTAAAGACAACATTTAGGCATACTAATATGCTGCAGTACCTTTACTTCTGTGAAATTGATGATCTTCAGAAGTGCTGAAATACCATAATTAATGTAAAAGTTTTCGTGAGTAACACGAGAAGTGTGGTATACTTCTTCAGAAGAAGAAGCTGGCGAATTCCAACAATCACTATTAATAGGTGCCAGTAATTCATTTGAGCTGAGCAGCTGCTAGCTTCCTGATAGTCTCAGGCGCTGGGGCAGAGTGCGGCATCACACAGCAGTAAACTTTTTGATAGTAATCTTTAGTGAGCTTTCAGTGTGAATAATTGTTGTTCAAGCGTTTGAATCACTTGCGTACTATTTCACTTCGAGTGGATAGTAAAATTTGTAGATATGTAGTGTACTTAAGTTTTGGACAGTTCCAAGCTCCACGGCCGAGATTAAAAATTACTGAGTACGCGTGTCAATGTATACTTATTTGAATTCTGAATTTTATACTTCACTCGCTTATGATAGTTAACTTCTAACTTCCTGAAAACTCGTGCAACAGGTAGCAAGATAATTTCCGCAGCGGTTTTTGCAGCCCAAGATGATGTAAGACCGTTGAGTTTCTTTGAAAGTTGTCACGAGGGCTAATGACGATGTTTCAGTGAATATATTGTCTCTTCTCTCTTCTAAGAATATTCAATGCGTAAGGCAACTAAACGTGAAAACGTCCCATCAAATGAAATCGAAGAGAAAGTACTTGATTGAAAAACGACCGCCAGTAGCGGGGAGACGAAATTTAAGCTGGTTCTGCCGTTTTGCTGGCTGTAACAAACAAGTTTTAGCTGTTAATAAATACCTGTCTTGAATGTGTATCTACTATTTAGTAAACATTTTCTTTACAATAAACATGTTCCTTGAACTGATTTTTCTTTTGTGTTGTTATGTTATTTTATATAGAAAGTCAGTATTCCAGCGCCTTGTCTCACGTTTTTAAAAAAATTCAGATGAAGTGGTAATGCCGAAGTACTGATGTTTGGAGGTAAGCTGTAGAATGATTCATATACCAAATTACAGTGGAACGGAGGAGTGAAAAAAGACAAACGGTTAGAGAGATTATACTTCTTATTTTCCTTCAAATGAAATTCGATTTTTTAAAATAAATTTCTAATTGAATTACAAGACAAAAATTTAAAGAATTGAAGTAATAAAATTCGGCTTCATGTACAACGATAAACATCAAAAGTTCACAATCAAAAAAAGTTTAAAAATATTATATACGTAATGAAAAAAAGCGCTTATTATTTTACTTATTCTATTGAAAAATTATTCTAAAATTCAATTCCAAAGGACAATTACCATTGATACAATTTCTATGAAAGACATAATTACAATTCACGCTACCGCGATTTTACATCTAAGATGATTACCGTTGATCAGAATGAGCAAGTAAAAGCTGTATGAAAAATTTTACCTTGAGGGTGAGGCAGTTATCATATTTCATACGCTGCCAATTAATATTCAGCTATATTCAACATGGTGCTTCATTCTCGATAGAAAGTTCTCGGAATTCTAGGCGCGTAAATCTTGAAGCAAATGATTTTGCAACCGACACAAACTAAGGTCGAAAAGTTATTGGCATCAAAATTGGCCCAACAAGAAAGCCGAGAACATTTCATGAGGATACAGTACACTAAATATTTGTTGCGTCAAGATAGTATTGCTTGATAAAACTGGTACTATCGTTTCTTTAAGAAAGTAGAGTAACAGAAGATTCAATTCAGATTTCAGTAGCATCGTATATTTCTGAAAGAATGAGTAGTCTGGTGGTCCAGTGGTTAAGGTCTCTGACCATCAATCGAAAGGTTCCAGTTTCGACTACCTGTCTCGGAGGCGATTTTCATAGTCACGACATTTATTTCTGTCACAGATAACGGTATAATGTGAAGCACAATAGAAAAGTTCCGGGTTATACTGTAGGTCCTATGTACCCGGCGGGATTACCGGGTTAGGCTAGGCGGCTACTGTAGGAGCGGATTGCGCAACCGAAAAGAAACCCTGTCACCAGATCATTACGACCACACAAATTTAGTTTTATTTTATACATGAAAATTATGATATTCGTAGTTATTATATTCATTCTTAATTATCTCTTTTCGCATCTCTCGCTAATAATTGAACTATGTACACTTTTGCGCTTCTTCTAAGTAATTTGAGGCGAATAAGCGCTCAGCTTCAGAGATCCAAAACATATGAAGAGAGAAGTCCATCATAGTTCTGACACACTCTCTTCGTGCTCTTTTAAAGAAGAATCTTCTTCTAAACGTTTATGTAATTAAATAAAGTGAAAAGGTAACGAATAAACTTTTTTAACTTATGGCTTTACCCCTAGTCAATGTCGAAATATTTAGAGGAGGGAAAGGAATGTAGACAAGGAGCGGGAAGGAATTCGTCTATGGCATTTTGAAAGAACCATTCCGTCATTCGCCTAGAGTGATTTGAAAAAAACCATTCAAAGTCAAATTCTGGATGGCCAGACGGATATTCGAACCCGTGTCCTCCCGAACGCGAGGCCATAGCGTTACCGCTCACCCACCATTCTCGGTAAAGAATAACCGCCAGAACAGACTAAAGATATATATCCGCATTGCGAAATATTTGCCATTATTCGACAACTTCGGTAGAAACAAAAGTGGTTTAATTTGCAGTCAGTTTGCAGCTGCATTGTTGGAATCACAATGATGTGACAAACAAGTTTTTTCAAACGACTTGCTACTCTTGTACAACGTGTATTTAGTGCCGAATTTGCGTACTGTCAAAGTATCGAAAATATCGCAATCCTCCAAGAACATTAACAAAGAGAAATTACAGGTAAAGGAAAACTCAGAGATATTAGATGTTTCACTATGTCAAGGATCCCAATGAAAAAAAATTACGACTCACATACCTCCAAGTAACGCTGCAAGCATCTGCCCAGAATCATACCAGGAACCTACTAATAATGGCGATGTGATTCGAACCGAGACCCATGTAAAAGTCGGGTACCAGTATCTACATGCAGGCATCAGATTCGGAGCATTTTAAGTGTTGGCGGGAGTATCCGGATGGAAACACAAATATGGACACGTGTCGCGATCCGTATATTGAACATGAGTGATATTCTTTTTGTTTATACTTTTTTTCCGATAGAAAAAACAAAAGAAAATATTTAGGTGTACCGAACAGTAAATGTTTTATGGACATCCAAAACTGAAGTCAACAAACTTCTTTGATTGGATATTCAAAATAAATATTTTTTTTGCTTGCGGTCTTTGACTGCCAATCTGCTATCACAACGTGGTTTGTTTGCTCAAAGCAAATGGAATAACACAGTCCCTCAGATGCCGAAACTTCTATTACAAATAAATAAACACCCGCAAAAAGTGATTGCATGCACACCCACTCCCCCTTCCCCCCAGCCACATACACACACACATTCACACACAGCAGCATATCCAAAGACACACACACACGGAGTGAAAGAGAGAGAAAATTAAAGAGTACGGCAAGGAGAAGAAGAATGCATACATTCTACCATAGCATCAATAACTTACCGAAAACGTTGAGAGAATTTAAAGTTAAAATTAGTAGAGGGTAAATATAGGTGGGTGCAGGATAGGGGAAGGATGGGAGTGTAGGTAAATTGCCACCGGAGCGTGTGCTACATCGCAATTAAATTAAATTAAAAAATTAACCCGCTATGGCTTTAAATAGACAGTCTCATGCTAGTGATTGAATTACAATTTCATCGACAACTACTAAAAATGGATTAGATATCTATTACATCGTATCAAGTATTTTACGGAAAAAGTTTGTATTAAAGTTTTACTTCAATGGAATAGCTATGGCACAATAACTCAGCGTTTGGAGTATCTTCGTATCAAAAATATAGCAATCGTCCAAGAATATTAACAAAGAAAGATTACAGGTAAAATGAAAACTCAGTGATGTTAGATGTTCCATTATGTCACAAATGGCAAGGTGAAAAAAATTTACGACCCTCACACTGTACGCTATTCTTGTATGTCTATTCTTGAACGCACTTCACGTTGAAGAGCCCATCATTGACACACTCTCTCTCTGTGATAGCTTGTGTAATGCCCAAGACTGACGGTAACTAAGTGCTGTGGAATCCGAAGATTAATACTGCCCAATAACAAACTTGAGTGACCCTGACGAAATTCTTAATCATCGTTCCGAGAATGAAAGATGTTATGAGGTAGGAGCCAATGGGGTCCAGTTTTTATCTCCTACATTACCAGTGGTCATGACCCGCAATTAACCATATTTCAGTGGAGTCATCCACTGCAATTAGCTATTTCTTATTAGTCTAGAATTAGCTCCAAAGAAATTAAAGGCCTATGGTCGTACCCATCGCTGCCCAGTGCCCACAGTAGACAGTTGAAGTCATATAATCGATGCATAGTGGCTAGAACCAACGCGCAGGTGGAACGTAACATATTTTCCATGGTTACTTGCCATAGGTAACACAACAAAAACTAATAAATATTTCTTTACCTGGGTTTCACATCCCTATCAGATCGGGACACGATAAACGACAGGTCTCATTTACCTGACAGGATTATGAGGTTACAACATAGGTGAATTAGGACAGTCGGGTAGAATTGTAGTTATTACTGGTTAGAAACATCCTTGAGTACGGTATGGTTATTTAAAAAAATTCTTATGGTAATGGTTTTATGTTTTGGTAACATCCCTGAGAACTCGTTTCGATCCCCTTTCGTGCTAATAGGACTGGGACTATTATGGAATCTGAAGGACTCAAATTCAATGGTCGGTAGAGGTTCTGACCACCACACTGGATTGATGGTAGCGAGAACAAGTCCCCATATTATTTTACATCAGCGAAAGATTCCAGTTTGATCCCAACTTCTTCTATTTTCAAACTATATAAAACCTACAGGGAATAAAACCATCGTTCATCTTGTTCACAAATATCAACTGGCTATTTTTGACTAACATTACATTTTCGGGGATAACTCTGTTATAGGTAGTACTAATAGTTCCCACTCCGAAAATCCCGCTTGGGACGTTTAATTATACGTGTCTGAACAATTACTTTAACAGATGCCCGTGCGAAAATTTCGCGGATACGATGAGTAGTGAGGTTTGTGGTTTGTAATAGGATGAAAGAAGAACCGCCTCATTTGTTTCAATTGTTTGTTTGTTTAGTGAAATAGGTATATAACAAAATTCGACGCCAGTGAAGCAGTTTATCAATATCTCTGTGATATTTGCTGCTGCTATCTAGCGGCTTGGCACTGAACTATCTCATACGCCCGACATTCACAGTTATTTATTTTGTCCTTCAAGATTAAACTCCGAAAATACCTCATTTATCAAGTGATCAATAGCTCGTAAAAAAAAGGAAAACACATTATAGCTTTTGCCCTTTAAGGGTCAACTTCCAAAAAGTTGCTTTCTTAAAATGTGACCAAAGTGGAGACGTTAATCTCTAAAATAATACCTCATTTCTCGATTTCAGTTAGATATCAAAGGAAATAAATATAGTCTTAATATATGATGCCACTAAAGTGGAGATCTAAATCTTTAAAATGATTCTTCATTTAACGATTTCAGTTAGGTATCCAGGGAGATAAATGACTCGTGACACAAAAAACAGGATTTTAGAAATATTGACATATTTGCCCTTTAAGGATCAAATTGGAAAAAAAAATTACTAACTAAAATTTTGTTTGATTAAAGCGGATACCTTAATCTTTCAAATGATTCCTGATTTATCGATATCGGTTATGTATGAGAGGAGATCATGGCTTGTGACCAAATAACACCTTATAGAAATAATGTATATGATGATTATTGAATTTCGACGCCTACGTATACGGCGTTTTTGAGACGATGTCTTCAAGAGCTTTTAATCATTGTTTGTTGCATTCATATCTAGTTAATTTAGTTTATTGGATACATTTTTATTTTGCAATAATAGTTTTATTTTTGAGTTAACCAAATATATATCAGTTTGATGCAATCCTCCGTCCCTTCCTCTCTTGAGCTGTCACGTCCTCAATTATCTGCCTCATATATTCTCTAATCTCTGTCTTCCTCTATAGTTCTTACCTTCGACTGTCCCCTCAACAAACGAATTAACCAATCCCGCATGTCTCAAAATGTGACCCATCATCCTGTCTCTTCGTTCTGTTAGACACATCCACAAAACTTCTTTCCTCACCCACCATTTCCAAAACACGTTCATTTCGTACTTTATCGGTCCACTTAAATTTCAAAATCCTTCTAAAGCACCACACTTCATTTGTTTCAATTTTTCTTCTTTCCGATATTCCTAAAGTCCACGCTTCGCTCCAATAAAGTGCTGTGCTCCACACATAGAGTATTAAAAAGTTCTTTCTGGGTCCTGGAATATGGTAGTGTATTATGGGAGCCTCATTTTGCATATCAAATACAGGAGTTGGAGAGGGTGCAAAAAAGGGCTGCTAGATTTGTTGCTGGAAATTATCGCAGAATGCAATCAGTGATGTATATGATAAAGGAGCTGAAATGGGATTATTTGTAAGACAGGAGGAGGATGAGGAGGGTCATGGGAGTGTACAGGGCGTATACTGGCGATGAGGTATGGAAAGATATTAGAGTAGGTATGAAAAGTAGTACATGGAAGGGAAAAGATGACCATAACCACAAGCTGGCACTCGATTTCAGGCTCAAGGATGTGGGACGATTCTCTTTTTTTATTTAAGTGTGTCAAGGATTGGAATGAGTTACCGAGAGAAATGATGAATAATTTACCGAAAACGTTGAAAGGATTTAAAGATAAAATTTGTAGAGGGCAAATGTGGGTGGCTCCAGGATAGGGGGAAGATGGGGTGTAAGGAAATTGCCACCGGAGCCTGTGCTCCATTGCAATTAAATTAAATTAAAATTAATACTGAAAACTAAAAGATTTTTAATAATATATATATATATTTTTTTTTTTTGTGCTATTCTGCTTTTAAAATCATTCCTGCCACCGACCGGTTACAATTTTACTTCCCAAGAAGCAAAATTCATTTACTTCTCCCGTGGCATCAGATCCTATGTTCATACTTAATCCATTATTATTTATCTATATATATAAAAATCAATGCCACTTTTCGTTGTAATTTTATAACTCAAGAACGGGCTCACCTATCCAAACCGAATGTTTAGGCTTTGTTCGGACTATTTAGTAGATGGTTTATGTGAAGTTTGCACAAAATCGGTCGAGCGGTTCTTCATTTATCACATTTTTTGTAACAAATGAATTCAATAAATGGCGGATCATTTTGTTAATGGGGGTTGTGCTGTCAAATTCAAGCTTTTTTCAGTGTTGACAGGAAAGCATGTTGTTATGTCATTCATGCTGTCATTTCATTTTGGACGTGCTTCGATTAAAGCAAATTGTCAGCGATATTCTTGAGTGCATTCATACAAACGTTGAGTCTTCAATTGTTCAAATGTACTATGTATATGTGTGCGTGTACTTTTCTCAGTTTTTTAGCGAGCTGTCGGTGTTTCATATCGTTTACAGGCTTTATTTGAATTAAATTGTCAAACGCATTTACACAAACGGTAAGTTTTGAACTGTTGAATTGAATTACATGTATGTAAACATATTGTGTGCATACGGATGTTTTATTCTTTTGTAACAGATGGAAGCACGTCGATTTAAAAATGAATTATTTAACGACATTTGTATATACATTGACGTATGCAGTCATATATATTTCCATACACACATATACGCACATGTATAAATACTGATACACCACTATTAATGTAGCAATTTGTTTTTAATTTGATTTATTCTTTTTTATTTGAAGGAAAAATGCCACGAACCAGACGAGCAAATATAGGTCGGCGCACGCGTAATGCAAATGATGTGGCATTACTAAGACGATCACAGACTGCAGATGAACGCGCACAAGCTAATGCATCGCAGCGTGAACGTAATGCACGAAATAGATCTGTTGACCCTGTACCTGTACTGAATCTTGCACGGCGATCACGAATACGTCGTGCTGTTTTGGCTGAAATGATGCGTGCTGCTTTTAATTACAACAGTCAGATTGATTATAGTATGTACGGATACATTGGAATGATGGACGCAATATGTGCACATTGTGATGCGGCTAACTTTCCAGGCGAAACGCCCAGCATGTGTTGTTCTAATGGCAAAGTGAGATTGCCAGCATTAGAAACTCCACCCGAACCATTGTATTCATTTATTTTTGGGACATCTCAAACGTCGAAGCACTTTTTGAGTCATATTCAACAATACAATTCGGCATTTCAAATGACTTCTTTTGGTGCTACTAAAATTATTAGAGATAATTTTATGCCGACGTTTAAGGTAAATACTTCAACAGGATTGTCCCATGTTTATATCAATCTGAATCATAAAGTATTCGATAGTTTTAAAATTCTGATCCAACATCTACCTAAAATTGCATGCATGTTACAGATTCAGGGCCAGATTTATCATCAAGCTGGTTCGTTATTGCCATACCCCGACGCTGATCATCAATTTTTGCAAATTTATTTTATTGGTGATGAAAATCGTGAATTGGATCAACGTTGTGCAATTGTTTCGAATACAAGACGAGAAATTATTCTTGAGCTACAAAGGCTTTTCCATCAGCATAACGCATTAGTTCAATTGTTCAAAATTGCTCTCGATCGTATGCCATCTGATAATCACAAAATCGTAATAAGGGCTGATAGAACACCTTTTGGAGAGCATGCAAGGCGATTCAATGCACCGACAATTGATGAGGTTGCAATTGTAATTCTTGGTGATCAGTTTCAATCCCGTGATATTGTACTTCATCGCAGAAATGAGCAATTGCAACGTGTTTCAGAACTTCATCGTAGTTACGATGCATTACAATACCCAATATTGCATTGGAAAGGTGACGATGGCTACCATATCAATATACCAATGATTGATCCACGAACAGGTAAATAATTGACCTATTTTCAGTGTGTTGACATTTCATTTGTATAATTTTCTAAAGTCACATTTTGCACTTATTTTCAGGTCTACATGTACAGAAAAAAGTTAGTGCCATGAATTTTTATTCGTATCGATTGATGGTTCGTCCACAAGAACAAAATTATATCTTGAGATGTGGTAAACTATATCATCAGTACATCGTTGATATGTATGCCAAAATAGAAACTGAACGTCTTAATTTTATTCGTTTCAACCAAGCAAAATTAAGATCCGAAGAATATATTCATTTGCAAGATGCGATAGCGAATGATGCTAATGTTAATGACATCGGACGTTTAACTATATTGCCATCTTCGTATATTGGTAGCCCACGGCATATGAACGAATATGCACAAGACGCAATGTCTTATGTAAGAAAATACGGTCGACCGGATCTGTTCATTACATTTACATGTAATCCGCAGTGGGATGACATCAAAAACAATTTATTTGAAGGACAGTCGACAACTGATCGTCATGACATTACAGCACGTGTTTTTCGGCAAAAATTTAAAGCACTTATGGATTTAATTGTGAAATTATGTGTATTTGGAGAGGTGCGTTGCCATATGTACACCATCGAATGGCAAAAAAGGGGATTGCCGCACGCACATATATTAATTTGGCTGGTACATAAAATAACTCCGGATCAAATCGATAACGTTATATCAGCTGAAATTCCTGATCAAACTGTTGATCCTGAGTTATTTCACGTTGTCGTTAAAAACATGATACATGGTCCGTGCGGTGAACTAAATAACACAATAACGGGCAATGACGGATATCCGTTGTATCGACGTAGATCACCTAATGATAATGGCAAAACGGCAACCATTAGATTGCGTAACCAGGACGTTGAAGTTGATAATCGTTGAGTGGTTCCGTATTGTCCATTATTATCGAAAATATTTAATGCTCATATAAATGTGGAGTATTGTAATTCAGTCAAATCTATTAAATATAGTTGCAAGTATGTAAATAAAGGGAGCGATATGGCTGTTTTCGGTGTTGCTGGTGATAATAGAAATGATGAAATTACTCAGTATCAAATGGGGCGCTATATTAGTAGTAATGAAGCTGTCTGGAGGATTATGTCGTTTCCAATGCACGAAAGACATCCTGTGGTTGTTCACTTGGCTGTGCATCTTGAGAATGGCCAACGTGTTTATTTTAATGAAGCAAATGTATTGGAAAGAGCAGCACAACCACCAGCGACTACGTTGACAGCTTTTTTCAAATTATGCGAAACAGATACATTTGCGATAAATTTGTTATATTCTGAAGTGCCTCAGTATTACACATGGAATGTGTCTTCGAAAAAATTTCAAAGACGTAAACAAGGAACAGCAGTCGATGGGCATCCAGGCATTTTCCAAACAGATGCAATTGGGAGAATATATACAGTACATCCAAACAATGCTGAGTGTTTTTATTTGCGATTGTTATTAGTTAACGTCAATGGCCCAAAATCATTTCAAGATTTGAGAACAGTCAACGGTCATTTGTGTCAAACATATCGTGAAGCATGTCAATTCTTGCATTTGATGGAGGATGATGCACATTGGGATTCAACACTTCATGATGCATCTACTTCAGCTCATCCACAACACATACGAATGCTATTTGCCATTATATTATCAACATGTATGCCATCAAATCCACTTGAATTATGGAACAAATATAAACATTATATGGCAGAAGATATTTTAATTCGTATGCGTCATCATGCAAGAAATCCTGATTTGTTGATTACCTCGGAAATGTACAACGAAGCTTTGATAATAATTGAAGATATGTGTCTAACGATTGCAAATAAAGCATTAGTACAATTGGGTATGACCGCACCAAATCGTGAGATGCATGATTTGTTTGATCGTGAATTGCAACGTGAGCAGGAATTCAATTCTAATGATTTGCATTTATTTGTACAATCGAATATAACCAAATTGAATATCCAGCAAAAACATGTATATGACACAATCATGCAAGCCGTTTCCAATAATGCAGGTGGATTATATTTCTTGGATGCGCCTGGTGGTACAGGCAAAACGTTCGTTATATCATTAATTTTAGCGACTATTCGATCGGAACAGAAAATTGCATTGGCACTTGCATCTTCGGGAATTGCTGCTACATTATTAGAAGGTGGTCGGACCGCACACTCTGCATTAAAATTGCCATTGAATGTACAGGTGATTGAAACTCCAACTTGCAATATTTCGAGAAATTCTGCTATGGCAAAAGTTCTGCGATTAACGTCAATTATTTTATGGGATGAGTGTACAATGGCGAATAAAAAATCACTAGAAGCATTTAATCGAACAATGCAAGATTTACGTGGTAATCAACAGCTTTTTGGTGGTGCTCTGATATTACCGTCAGGGGATTTTCGTCAAACATTGCCTGTCATTCCTCGATCAACTCCTGTTGATGAAATAAATGCCTGTTTGAAGTCATCAGTTCTTTGGAGATATGTACAAAAATTGACACTGAACATTAATATGCGTATTCACCTACAAAATGATCCAGCTGCCCATGAGTTTTCAAAACAATTGTTAGAAATTGGTGATGGCAAAATACAAATCGACAGTACCAATGGATTGATCGCTGTACCGAACAATTTTTGTACAATTGCTCAATCGATAGATGAATTGATTGAATGTGTTTTTCCGAATATTCTTCAGAATTACAGAAATCATGATTGGTTGAGAAAACGCGCCATTTTAGCACCGAAGAACATTCATATCAATGCCATTAATTTTCAAATTCAAGCGAAACTGCCAGGTGTAGTCACGACATATAAATCAATTGACAGTGTTATGAATGAAGATGAGGCAATGAATTATCCAATTGAATTTTTAAATTCATTGGAACCGGCTGGTATGCCACCACATTGCTTGAATCTGAAAGTTGGTTCTTTGATTATATTATTGCGAAATATTAATCCACCAAAACTTTGTAATGGCACCAGATTGGCAGTGAAAAAGTTATTGCCAAATTTGATTGAAGCTACTATCTTAACTGGTAAATCAAAAGGAGAAGTTTGTTTGATACCGCGTATCCCTATGATTCCAACTGATATGCCATTTGAGTTCAAACGATTACAATATCCTGTGCGTTTATCATTTGCGATGTCCATCAACAAGGCCCAAGGGCAAACACTTCACGTTTGTGGTGTGAATTTGGAGGAATCATGTTTTTCACATGGCCAACTTTATGTTGCCTGTTCCAGAATCGGTACCCCCAGCCGTTTGTTTATTTATGCTCAAAATGGAAAAACAAAAAATATTGTTTATCCAAATGTTTTGGATTAAGTTTTAAAATAGCTAGCAATTAATAAAATATTTTTTGTTTGAATAAATGAATTTGATGTTCCAATTAATTTTTTTTATTATTTCACTTTATACGTAGCGAAGCACGTACCGGGCCGCTAGTACTGTATAATTTCTGCTACATTTCATCACTTTTGTCTTGGTTTGATTTATATTCAGTCGAAAATCTTTATTCAGTATTTTGTTCATGCCATGAAGTAACTTCTCGATATCCTCAGACTGTTCTGCTGACAGGACAATGACTTCAGCAAATGTAGCATACTTAATTTTGCTCCTTGAACACTTATGCCACATTCAAATCTATCTTTCACTTCCTTTATTGCTTCTTTGCGTACAACTGGAATGTTAATCGGTATAGACTACAACTTTATCCCACACTTGTTTTAGCTGATGCATGTCTCTCATGATTATCTACTTTTATTATAACCACTTGATTCTTAAATAGATTTTAAAGTATTCTTCTATCTTCATATTTTACATCTGATTTATATAAAAATTTGAACATCGCGTCACACCTAATATTATCAAAAGCTTTTTGCAAATCAAAATACGCCATAAAAGTATCGTTGTTTTTGTAAATCCACCCTGCAAGTACTAATCTTACAGAAAAAGTTGATTCTCTTGTGCTGCGGTTTTTCCTAAACTCAGACTGATTCTCATCTACCATCTATTCCAACATAGATTATCTTCTATATACTTTCGTACACTTATTCAAGCACCTCGATAGTTATTGTCTGGAGAACTGTGACGTTATGTGGCAGCCTTCGCTCACAAATTAAAAGCGACCAAAGATTATTAGGAATTAGTGGTTATGTTCACAGTTTAATGCATAAGCAACTGTTTTGAAATTAATTGCCAGAAGACATCAATAAAGTATGATTTTTGCAGTATCTTATTGATTTCATTGTTAAAAAATATATTCAAAGATTCCACGACTAAAAAATTGGGATTCCTTTTCAATACCATGTCGCTAATGAAAGCAACATAAAAATACTTAAATTACTGATGGCCTCTACTGTAGCGAGGAATCTCAATTCTGGCATATGCTTAATTTTCATTTAATCGAAACTTCCTGTAATATTGCTGTTTGACTAAACTTTTGACATTACGGTTTATTTGCTTTTTACGTGTATTACTAACCACTTTCTTTAATAGTCATTCTTGTTTAAAGTCGACAATAAGTAGCTAAACGAGTGTTATGCGAATTCATTTCTTCGGAATTGTTTACCTGTTAAATAACGTTCATATCATATGAAATCTGAGATCTGTAGTAAAATCTCTGGTGACCAAAGATTACATTATGAATGTTTGGCCACTTTCAGTCAGGAACAGCGAGATGCTTTCGAAGTAATTTTTGCTGCAATTGGTGATGGCATTTCCCTCAAATCAAAGAGAAATTCTTCAGATTTACAAAGTGAACCTTTAGGGTCAAATACAAGTCAAGCGACAAGGATCTTTGAAACAGTAATATACAAGTAGCTCGATCGTCTCTGTTGATGTTTAAATCTTCTGTTATTGAAATGAAGTCTTCACGGGTGTTATTACTACAAAGTCCCTTCAAACTTAAAAAAAAAAAAAAAAATTGTTTTTGGAATTTTACAGTGGGAACCGTCATGGTAAAAACTTCGTATTTCAGCCAAATCAGTTAAACCTGTCATCACCTTTGACCTTAAAAACTGTAACTATTCTAGACCCGGGACCATACGCAAGAAAACGGTCACGGGGTTACACTAATTGTATATATGATCCTGGTCAATGAATTTGATGCTAGTGGTGTTAGACTTACGGTGCGACAATTCTTACTTTTGTCGGCTTGTGCTTTCTTTGGAAGTGGGAAGATGATAGTTTTATTAAAATCAGTTGAAATCCTTCCTGTTATAACTGATATCAGTTTGAATAATCCTTAGATTCCTTCTTCTTTTGGGGATTTTAGAAGTTGTGCAGGAATCTCATCAATTCCAACTGCCTTATTGGATTTCAAATCTTTCAAAGCTCTATCAAATTCTGTTGTTGAAACAGTATCTTCTAAGTCATCTATTTTGTCCCTTCTTTTTCCAGTATACTTTTGTTCAAATCATCCCCATCATACATGTTTTCTATGCAATCGTTCCATCGATTAGCTCTATCCTCTGAGCTTAAAAGAGGCTTCCATCAGCAAGTTTAATGTTTATACATCTTTTTCTTTATTTCTCCAAATTTTTGTTTTATTCTTCTATAGGCCACATCTACTTTACCTACGACTTTTAACTTTTCTTCGCACTTCTCTTGCAGCCACTTTTCTTTTGCTTTTCTGAATTTTCCGTTTATTTTATTTCTACCATGTCTGTACTGATCTTTTCCTGCTTCAACCTGAGGATCTTTGTGCCTTCTCCTCTTGTCGAGCAACTCCATTATTTCTTCTGTGATCGAAGGTTTTCGGTAGGCTTACTCCTACAGCCTAATGTTTCTGTAACAGCTTTGATCATTTATATCAGCAATGCATTCCATTCGTTCTCAGCTGAAATCATTTCATAGTTATTTCATAGGCCTACGTCTACCAAGCTTCCAACTACTAGATTGTTGTCGGAGTCTATGTCTGCTCCTTGATATGCTTTACGATCTACAACTGAATCTGTGTTTGACCATGATACATTCTAGCTGATACCCCAGGATGTTTCCAGATGTATATCCTTAGTGCATGATTCTTAATTAGTGTGTCCGCCATGATATATTTTCCACCATATCCTAACAACCTGCTTCCTCACTCATTTCCTTCTCCTATAGCAAAAATTCCTACCACATTCCAACCATTTTCCTTCTCACATACCGCATTCCAATCACCCATGATTATTAGATTTTTCTCCGCATTCACATATTGGATTAATACATATTGGATTTAAACATATATTTTTTCTATTTCTTCATCATCTTCCTGTGACATTGTGCATCCTTCCACTAATCCCAACGACATCTAATTTAAGTCTCTACCCTTCTGATGATTCCTCTCTGAGCAGTCTCCACCCGGAGATCTGATTGGGGGACTATTTTAATTACGGAATATTTTACTCAAGAAGAATCTGTAATTTGAGAGGATTACTGGCCCTCGGAATACCCACATGGTCTTTAATGCGGTGTCTTCCCGTAGACTTCTGCATCCCCATGCCGTAGACCATTTATGATTCATCCGCCTCTAGGAGCCTTAGGGCAATAAGGTTTCCTGAATCACTTCCTACCTCCTTTAGGAGACTGTTGGCAAGCAGTGGGTAACTCCTTATCTTTCAGCCGCGAGAGCCTCGTCGGTGTAAAAAGGGTGCACCACGTGAAGGAGAGGTTGGCATTTGGTTTGAAGAGGCTAATACTGTCTCTCCGAAACCCTTACCCCCCCCCCCTCCTTATATATTAGCCACACAATTGTCACATTTTATTCCACAACAAATTGGTGGCCCCTCCCCATATCACACTCACCGATTGCATTATTGATTGACCTGCAATTCTGTCCGCTCGTATGAAGCGCTATCGTTCTAGTCTCGATGAGAATACAGAGATATAGAAATGTTTATCGGAAGAGTAATGATATTATTAGCTTACATATGGCAATTAAGGCCGAAGAAAGATATAATGTTGCACTTATGCGTTAGCTCTAAGCATTATTACGCCGGCATCGGTAGCGTAGGGCTAGAGTACTAACTCCACGTGCCGAAGTTGCCGGTACGAGTCTGGTTGTTTAAGTGTTGTGTCTGCGAATATAATTTCCATCCTGTGGTATGTGTAACTGGTTGGAAAATGCATATTGGAAGAAACTGAAAGCACTGGATCACACACAATTACTTTTGAGTTGACTGTATGGTCTCAAATGCCGAACCTCACCCTCTCCCCCCAAAATACATCGATTATATGGCTCAATTTGTCCTTGTGGATGATCTTAAGCTTTTAAGTTGTCCAGAGGTAATTGCAGGGTTAGTAAGAGATATCTATTTGCAGACTGACTCGCCATAAGAGTAAAAAAATGGATGGAAGTCGCTCATGTCTCACTACTGAAAGAGCTTTCAAAACAAATACTTCACCGCCACAGTTTGACAGGTTATTATATCCTTCAGATACTTCATAGTGGCAAGACACCGTTGCTCGGTACTGGTGAAGTTTCATGGAAACTTGCAGAAAAAAACCTCCCTCCAACGTGTTACAACTGCATCCTCATCTGCAGTCACCGGTGGACGATTTTACAAAAAATATGTTACCACATTCCTAAATAAACAATCTTCCTAATAGCAGCAAGAAAGATTATTCGATTTTCAAGATACAAGGCTTAGCTCCCGAGCCAAGTAAGAATCAGTACTCAGTTCTTCGAGTTGGCGAAACCTACAAAGGAAAGACAGATTTACTTCGTTCTCTCAGATGAAGAGAGCTGTACCCTAACATTCTCCGAAGTAGACGAATGAATGGGTCAGCGGTGGACAACGCAAAGTACGTGACAACTTGTAACCGCTACGAGGACGATAATGCATGATGCTTTTTTTTATCTGCTTTACGTCTCTCTAACAGTGAGGTCTTTAGAGACGGGAAAGGATGGGGGCAAGGAATGGGAAGGAATTCGGCCATGGCCTTTTGAAGGAAGCATCCCGGCATTTGCCTGGAGTGATTTGGGAAACCATGGAAAACCCAAATCTGGATGCCCGGCTGGGGATTCGAACCGCCGTCCTCCCGAATGCGAGGCCAGAACGCTAACCGTTACACCACCAGGCTAGGTCCAGATTCGCTATTTTACGTCTCAGCGTTGTAAGACGTATACCGACCAGTAAAACAATTATCATTATACCGAACGAAATTTACCTTACCAACTTGCTCAACATCGATCCCGAAATGATGGCTTTTTTTATTCAAGAGGTAGCCAGAGAACTGTCGAGAATCAGAGTCAATCAAGTTCTGTAATCGTAAATATAACGTCTTTCTAGTTTGAAGTTTCAGTAATAGTTAGTTGCTTATCAGCTTTATTTATAAATAAACGTTGCAATTATGTTAGCAACAAATAAATGGTGAAAGTGAAACTCAAATAGTTAAAAATAATTAACGATATGTCACTAATTCCTTTGTTTTCAAGTATATTTTTTCTTTGAGTTTTATTCTTGCAATGTTTCGTGAAGATCTTTGCGAATTAAGAGGTTTTATTTTCTCTTTTCTGTAATTCTTTGATATATCCATGTATTTTTGTCCTGCTCAATAATCTTCCGAAAAGACGTATCATGACGAATGTTGCTGGTAGCACAGTCACCATTGCATTTAGGAATCGTACCGTAATATTAGAAATATAGTCTATGTGATTTTATAATTAATTGTTCACCAGCCACGAAAAATACATCGCATCTGGAAACATATCCTTTTAAGAATAATTTCATTCGATCCATAAACATTTCTGTGAATATGTTATTTGGGATTGATCTCGAATAATTTATCTGGTGATTGTTTACGCTGCACAAGCCTTAACCTAATTTGTATGATAAAGAATTAATATCAACAACCTATGCAATTTGAAAAGTTGTTCTCAGTATGTATTAGTTAATGTTTCCCTTAGGGGTTAATTAATGGTATGGATTCGCCACTAGACTCTGAATATCACATCTGATTACAACAATGAATAGTTGCGAAGTGTTTTAATTTTGATCAAAAACAAGTACATCACGGGAAATATCTGCACTTTCGGTTTCGTAGTTTGAAATGTTGATGTTAATTAATACAATGTTCCTAACTCAAGCTTTATTGATGTTGTATTCATCAATTGCAGGATTAGTTACATTTTTATGTTCGGAAAATTTCGTTTAAATTGCATTCATTTCATTTAAATAAATCAGCAATAGCAGTGAGGTAATTTAACTTGACAGAGCAAGATGCCACTCACTCTCTTCTGCATAAAACACATCATATGGATTAACTACAAGCTTGGTATCTTGATGAAAATGATAATTTCAAATGTTTTGTGGTATGCACTCAATATTCAACATATTATTCGACTCATCCCAGCGTAGTAACAGTACATTGCTGAAGATATCCTAGAGCGGATTCACAATGAGACTAGCGAAAAATAGGAAAAAAATCAGTAATTGCCCTTGGCGTTGCTTTTATAAAACGCCTGCTGGAATGTAATGTACCACAGCGCTAAACATACTAAAATGAAATGATTTTATCTGCAGTTTTAGTTTAGCAATGTGTGAAAAAAAGTAATTCCTATTTATAGACTTTTATTGACATTTAATTTATCTGCTTAGAAACAAGAAAAAAAAGCCTTGAAGTTTTCCAGAGTTTTCTAATATTTGTAGATTAATTTATGTAATAGTAATTTCAGTTGTTACATTTATATATTTTTCGTGAAATACATTTGTTTTTATAACACACTATATCATCCGTATTCATTAATTAAGCAAACGCAGTAACGACATTCGTGAAGTGAATTCTTCGTTACGTAATTTGATCTGAGAAGGGAAATGAGGAAAGTTTCGATACGAGAGTGACATGGGTGCATGTATGGCTGCTAACAAGGCTTTGCCGATTGCTGGCACAGTCCCCCGCCTGCGATCTGCAGCATTTTTTCCCCCCCAAAGACTGTAATAGTTACCTAATCGAAACCAGTAGGAACGATTTAGTAATTTGCAAAATATATGGAGTTAGGAAGTGTTGGTAGTTGAAACTTCCCTCAGCGAGCACGAATAACAGTTTAATATAAACTTTATCTTTGTGACATCATGAAATAGCAATGTGATACACTTGGGAACGAGGAGCATGAAAAGAAAGTATGAAGGATTTACGATTAGAAGAAATAAGTTGTAAAGTTTACTATAAATGAATCACAATCTCGAAATAAGAGGACTGGCTTCTTATTGTTTTATTTGATTGAAAAATAATTACTCTGTTTTATTTGGGCTGTGTATAAAATTAACATTTAAATTTTACAGTCATGCTGCTGATGATTACTGCCGCCAGAAACGCTAAATAAGAAGCATCGTCGAGGAACATTTATATGTTTCTCGCCACCTTTTAAATTATACTTTATGTTAGTTTTCGGTTTTCTTCAACTTTCAGTATAGAATGCAATTTTATTTCTTTCTCACATACTAATATGAATTCTGTTCCTCAAATTTCGTTAATGTTATCTAATTTGCTCGACGTAATTAACATCAAAACAGACGACTCTGAGTTCACTATGGGTGCACTTTTTTTTTTTTTTTAGAAATATATACTTTCCATCATGAACAAGAAAGTAATAATTAAATTAAATATTTTTTACGTTTTTAGAAATTAATTAATTGTATTACATTTATTTCGAAAAAGTATTAATGAGATATTGTTCTATGATTTACAGCATGAAAAATATGTCTCCATCCTTTTTTACACGCTTTATATTAGCTTGACTTGTATGTATGTATGTATGTATGTATGTATGAATGTAACGGAATTTTACAACTCCATTTTGACCCACTTCCAGATGTCCGAGCGGGTTGAAATTTGGCACACATATTAAGAACCGGTGACAATACAAGAATTTCATAGCTATATCCTGCTATTCTCATTACTTTGACAGTAACAAAAGAAAAATGGTTGAATGTCGTGAAATTTTGCAATTTAATTTTAACCCAATTCCAGATGTCCGAATTGTTTGAAATTTTGCTGATGTATTGATAACTGATTACAATACAATAATTTCATAGCTATATCTTGATATTATCATTAATTTGACAGTAAAAACAGAAAAAATTTGAACACGTTTTAAGAACCGTTGACAATACAGCAGTCTCTTAGCAACGTCCTGCTATTCTCGTTACTTTGACCATATCCAGTTTCCCGGGTGTGATTTACGAGCCTTGGTTGCTGATGACGATCGTCTTCCACTGTCTCCTATCCAGGAAGGTTTCTCTGTCTGCAGTCACTTAACGTGATGTTGAATAGTGAGTATTCGAAACATTACTTTGTACTATTATAGAAGTGTAGTCTTCCACATTTACCCTGCTATTGGACCACTGGCTGAGCTGCCATTTAATTGTATTTAACTCGTGGAACTAATAATTAAAAATGAAACTACAACACAAAGATAAAGAGAGATTGGTGAAGAAAAGCCAACAGTAGGAAACATACTTTTGAAACTATCTGAACTAAAAAGTTAAAAATAAAATTGTAGTTTAAAAAACTAAAAACACGCTTTCGTAGTAATGTGAACTAAAAGATTAAAAATAATCTTTAAATATAAAGATTTTGTATAACAGTGATGGGACGTCCCACAATACAGGATAAATTAATTTTTTTGAATAAGCTTAAAGAATAAAGTCATTGATTACAAAATTAACTTTAATGTAAAAAAAAAGCGTGGGGTGCTCTCTACACAACTTTTGACAATGACTCTACCTTTACAAACAGCTAACGACAAAAAATATAAGGCAACTTATATAGCACCCCATGCTTTTTTACATTAAAGTTAATTTTGTAATCTGTAACTTTATTCTTTAAGCTTATTCAAAAAAATTAATTTATCCTGTATTGTGGGACGTACCATCACTGTTATACAAAATCTTTAAATTTAAAGATTATTTTTAATCTTTTAGTTCACATTACTACGAAAGCGTGTTTTTAGTTTTTTAAACTACAATTTTTTTTATTCATTTTTGGCAGTATGTAATTGCAGATCTCTCTTCGTTTTTACTGTTGTTAATGCTGATACTCAATTTCACTTAGAGCGGAGGAAAATTTTATCTTTCGATTATAAGCTAATAAATTTAGACCTTGAGATTTTATAATATCTGATTTTTTGTAATATTTTTAATTTCCCTTTTATTTTATAATTATTGTCGTGTAGTGCTGAATTTTTCGTAAATTAAGTACCAATATCTGCTGCTGTGTTACAAAATAGAAGAAAATTATTTGCTGTAATATCGCAATATATTTTTTTCATACTCGGATCCTACGATTTGCATCATCAAGTTTCTCATTTATCTATTTAGTGTGACAGAGTTTGAAGCAGCATTGGTTAGATTACATTATTTGCCTACACCAGCTCACATTGGTTGAACGTTTCCTCCCAAATTTAATTTTCACTAATTGAAGAATAACGTCGAGAACTGCCTGGTTTTAGTACACAGTTAAGGAGTATCTATTAACTAACGGATAAAACTCAAAATTAAGAGTATAATAGTTAATTGACAACTATTAAGTTGTGAATTAGGACAATTGAAGTCTGTTTAATAAAATATTGTGGAACTCGTTTACTTTAATTTTCAGTTATGTCTTCATATCTCTGAAATTTGTAATGCAAGTGAGTCGTATATGCCATGAGAAGTCAAGATGAAGCAAGTTAGCAACGGGATAGACACTCCTCGAAGTATAGATTAAGAAACAGGTAATAATGACTCACGAGACTTACACGGCCACAGATGACAAGGAACAGAGAACGTTGAGAGGAAATGGGAGTGGCATAAGCCCAACAGAGAGCAACAGTGGCTAGGAAAATCTGCTTCAGTCTATAACAAAAGCAGCAATAGTAGAAGAGATAAAATATCTTGTTTCATATAATCAACAAAGAAGTCCTCTGTCGAGCTGATAAAAAATACTTTTCTTAACCTGTTTAACTGTTAATTTACTTTAACTGCAATTGAGCACACGCTCCGGTTGTAATTTCCCTACACACCCATCTTCCCTCTTTCCTGCACCCACCTACAAATTTTAAAACGTTATTGGTAAATTGTTCATCATTTCCCTTGGTAAATTATTCCAATTCCTGACACCCTTACCTAAAAAAGAGAATGTTCCCAAACCCTTGTGCCCGAAATCGAGTGCCAGCTTGTGGTCATGATCATCTCTTCCCTTCCATGCACTACTCTTCATACCTACACCAATATCTTTCCATGCCTCATCGCCAGTATACGCCTTGTACACTCCGATGACCCTCTTCATCCTTCTGCTGTCTTGTAATGAGTCCCATTCCAGCTCTTTTATCATATCCGTTACTAATTGCAGTCTGCCATAATTTCCAGAAACAAATCTAGCAGCCCTTTTTTGCATCCTCTCCAACTCCTGTATTTGATACGTAAAATGAGGGTCCCATACTACACTACCATATTCGAACATTGGTCTGACCAAAGTTTTGTAACCCAATTCCTTTAATTCTCTCGTGCATCCACTCATCACTCTCTCCAACAAGAAAAGAATTTTGAAACCTTTTCCAACCACGTGTCCAATGTGCCCTGCCCAGTTAAGATTGTTATCTAATGTAATGCCAAGATATTTACATTTCAAGTCTTCAGCAAGCAATTATTTCCCCGCCTTATAATCATAACCAACCTTTTGTTTTTTATTTGAGTATCTAATAAGCTGATTCTTCTTTACATTTATCTTAATTCCATGTTTACCAATTAGATATCCTGTCCAGATCACCCTGCAATTGTTTACAGTCCTCTACTGTTTTGATCCTTCTATATAGCATTATGTCATCTACAAATAATCTAATTTCAGATAGTAAACAATCAAATAGTCAATCCCACAAAAATTATTCCTGTAAAAATAGGCCAAGTCTCTTGTTCATGTAGTCACAAAAAGTTATGAGATCTTCTTCTGAGCAGAGTCTACACTTTAAAACGTGTATTCACTTCACTCTGTGAAACAGAATGGTTTCTCTCGGTGTCATTGATCATTTATTTAGATTTTTTTTTTTTTAAATCTGGTGACTTGGCCATTATGCTTACAAATACATTACTGCCGAGATTTCCCTCACTCTTTTTCGAATTTGACAAGTATATATTATGCCTTTAATCTTAGTAAAAATTACGACTTGCTTAATGGCCAAGTCACCAATTTTTTTGTAAATTCTAAATAAATGATCAACAACACCGAGAGAAACCATTCTGTTTCACAGAGTGAAGTGAATACGCGTTTTAAAGTGTAGACTTGGTTCAGAAGGAGATCTCATAACTTTTTGTCACTACACGAGCACGAGACTTGGCTTATTTTTACAAGAATTGTTTTTGTGGGATCTCATTTCTTTTTGTAAATTTATCGCTTATTCTGAAACGCTGCTTACATGTAATGATTAAATTTGAAAATCGGTGAATAAGAAAATTTCAGAATTGAAGTCATCGATATACGCTACCAACAATGCCACACTCTCTGAAAACAATGGTGGTGCGCCGTAGCCGAGCAATGTAGATTGCCGTTGGTTTAACTATCACGATAAATAAATTACGAGTAGCTTCCGACCAAGCATAGGAGCAAATTAAAATTTAAGATATTAGATAAACGTTCTGACCTCTATGCTTTAAAAAATTCTCAGGCATATAGCTTTATCCGGAGCAACGCAATTAAGCCGCAAATATGTGCCACAATTTTTTATGTTTGGGACTGTAATTAAATAAATACGGGGAAAAACTCCGATATTAGATTTTTCTTATGATTTAGGGATGAAATTATATGCATGTACCAAATTACTTATTTTTAAGATTACTGTAAGTATAGTGGAATTTTGATGTCGGGGTGTCGCGGTCGAAATAAAATTTTGAATTTCAATAACTTCCGAAGTAAGAAAAGGAAAGAAGGAAAATTTAACACATTTGTTAAACTTAGTAAGCTCACTTTACAATGAAAATTTCAGCTGTATTATTAGGGTGAAAAGCGATTTCACTTTAGGTGTAGGTAAGGGGTAAATATATAGAAATTTAAGAGTATCAGACTTTTCTCATAATATATGGGTAAAATGTTATCTGTGCGCCAAATTTCAGCTTCCAACGGCTGCGGGAAGTACCTTAGAGTTTTTATGATCATCAGTGAGTGAGTGACAAAACCGCTGCAGTTTGCATCAGAATAACATCCGAACTAAGAACAGTAACAAAATAAATTTAGTACGTTTGCTAAGATCGTTGATATCTATGCATAACAGAAATTTGAGAAATGTAGCATGAATACGACCGAAGAAATTGAGGTTCTTAAATGGCCCGAATTGCTTCGAGAAAAGGGTAGGCAGTAGACTTGCGCATAATAGTTCGCGAAGGGGAGCGCTCAGTTTAGTTCGCAGCTCCCTCGCGAACTAGTTCGCTCTTTTAGTTCGTTAGTTCGCGTCTCGAATTCAGAGAAACAGAGCGTTCGCTCGCCTTGCTACTGCTACTGCACGCGCTATTTTGTTTGTTAAGTCAGTTTTATTAGGACATAATCATTTTTTGTCGTTTCTAAATGGAATTTAATATGACCTTCTTAACAAAAGTTATTGCTTAATAATAGCCCTTTCAAATTACATTAGCATGAACAGTTGGCGCCGATAAACCAAAGTGCTCATTTTCCTTTACACAAATGGGTAAATTGAATAATTGTGCTGTTTTTACTATTTACTTTACATGCATTCGTAGAATATTAATTTTTTTAATGGATTTGTTTATTAGTTCATAGAAGAAACATTAATTATAAAAGGCGCTAATGATCCTGCCGTCGACGCACCCTTAAACCCCAACAACAACACAACATTAATTATAAAATATTATAAACGCGTTTATTTTGATGAATTAAAATACTCGTTTATAAGTAATCGGCTTTTTTATATAAATAAAGTTTTGGAAATCATGGACAAAATATAATTCTACTATTGGCTACAACTTAAGTACTATATGACAGAAATAGTATTACCTATATTATTAAGAAAAATAACATTAATACTTTCAATGTGATATCTAATAATTAGACATATAAAAATAACAGTGACCCTTGAATGAGAAAGTGGTAGCAATAACGGAAGTGCGTAAATATCCAGTGAATTGGAAGTCATTGAGCTATTATTTTATTAGTGAAGGGGAGAATAATCCAACACACATTCACAATTTTTTGGCGACGAATGAAACTGATGAGTTACCAAGGGGAATGATGAATAACCTACCGAAAACGTTAAAAGACTTTAAAGTTAAAATTTGTAGAGGGCAAATGTAGGTGAGTGTAGGATAGGGGGAAGTTGGGTGTGTAGGTAAATTGCCACCGGAGCGTGTGCTCCATTGCAATTAAATTAAATTAAATTAAATTAAATTAAATTAAATTAAATTAAGACACAAAAGTTAAAATCTATTTGAATTTCGCAAGCCATTTCTTTCATCACTTTCACAAAGCTGTTAACTAAGAGACTGAGATAAGTATTATATTATGTCAGCTTTAAAATCAGCACTAGAAAAATGTAAAAGATACTGTTTCTTTGGTTAAGAAAACAAGAAAAAGCCTTTAGAAACCAAATTCTCCACAGAAAGTGATAATATAAAAAAATAATGCTCTAGTATTCGTTGATAAATGTCTGGAGTATCTTAGTAAATAGTTAGATTTTAATGAAAGCAATTGGCTATACAAAATCCAAAAATTAAATTCAAATCACAGGGTTTCATTTGATGACTGTGAGACTATATTAGAGGTTATAAATTTGCGAGAAAAAATGAATATCAAAGTGAACAAACTTTACTCTGAAATAACAATATTGTACGAAATCCAGGTAAAAGTAAGAGAAGTATTTCATGAATAAAAAATGAGCTTTTTCTCGAAATTAATTTGACAACTGAAAGCGATAAAGCATATGACAATTTAACTGTAGACAAAAAAGAATTAAAGATGAAAGAAGTGCAAAAATATAGCTTAAAAAATGAAATAGTAAAAACATACCTTTTATCATTTTCTACTCTTTCGTAAAATATTATATTTTTGAAGTGTAGCATATTTTTATAGGATATTCTTTTTAAAAAATTCCTACCATCAACCGAAAAAATATTGGAAACCCTAGCGGCGAATGGTGCTAGTTCGCGAACGGTACCGCTCTCTATAGTTCGCGACCGGGAGCGCTCTGTTAGTTCGCGAACTGTACCGCTCTCTTTAGTTCGCGACCGGGAGCGCTCTGTTTAGTTCGCGAACTAGGTCCTCCAAGACATCTCGCTCGCTCGCTTTGCTAGCGCTACTGCACGCGCTCTCTTGTTTGTTATGGTAGTTGTGGTTATCGATGGTTGTCTTTTGATTGTTAATGGGATCAAAGTGTATTTTATTTTCACATTCCACGTTAAATTTCCGTTTGTGACTTCTGCAATAATTATTAATGTTGAACAATTTATTTTTCTTTTATTTTTATATCTGTGTCTTCAGTGAAATGTGTCCACAAGGAACTGTGTTTCATTTTAGATAATAAACTAAAACAAAAGTTGGTCTTCGGGAAAGGATCGAACGAACTAACGAACTAAGGAGCGAGAGATCTGGGAACTAGTTCGCGTAGTTCGCCTGTGGGAGCGCTCTTCCGAACTAGTTCGTTCGCGAACTACACAAGACTAGTAGGCAGTGCCGCCGTTGACTCGACTTGGCGGGTGCACTGCCGTGCACCCAGATAGCAATAGTCCCAATACGTTACCCTGAGTCACTCCCATTTTTTCTTCCACTTCTTTTGATTCTGCATTTCCTACCCTAACTTTCTGTTTTCTACCTTTTAAAAATTCGTCAACCCAGCAAATTACTTTAACATCCACTACAATAGTTTTATCTTATTTACTACCAATTTATGGCTCACTCCGTCAAAATCTTTGACAATCTAGTGCTACACTATCAATTTGACCTCCCTTGTCCATTTCATCTGAAATATCTTGCATATATCCCACCAACGGAGATAAATATCCTTGCCTAAAGCCATGTTCCCTGCTTGAAAACCATTTATGCTCCTCACATATATTTATGATGTGGTTGCATATCAATCTTTCCATTAATTTACCTAACACTGACGTCAAGCTAATTGGTCTATAATTTTCGACTCCATTTCTCACCCCTCCTTTATGTAGCGGCACTACCATCGCACTTTTACAGTCCTATGGTAAGTAGAAAGTATCCAGATTCAATTTAAATAATATTTTTCAAGATAAGTTACAATGTGACATCCTGTTATCTTTAATATGTCTGTAGTAATGTTATCTACACTAGCCCCTTTAAGTTTTTTTCAGCTTTCCTATTTCCTTCATGATTTCCTCAGGATGAATTTCAAAATTTTTTGGTGCCTTCATTTCTAATTGTGGTGTTAAGCTCGCTCTCCGAAATAGACCCTCCTGTTTATAATTCATTGTCCCTATGACCATATTCAGATTTTTCTTTTTCTGCATTTATTACGTCCTCTGCATAATCGCGCGTGGTCCCTAAACGGAAGGTGGATTGTACCCTGCCAAAGGAGGTATACTAATCCTTGTATCAGAGGTAGGACAGTCATTTCCTATCCTCTTTACCTAACTGAACGCGCTAATTGTACCGAGTGAAGGAACCTACAATTTAACGTGGAATCCAAACCATGAAATGTTCTCTCGTACTTCACATTACACAGCGAGCTGAACCAGATGAGCAGGTAGGATTAATGGCCTATGAAAATCTCTGCCGAGAGAGGATTCGAACCAGGGATCTTCTGATCTTTACTCATACACCACAACCACTGAGCCAAAAAACCGCTCCACTTCTTCTATACACAAGTTAAATATTAATGCCGTCTTTTATGATTCTCTATCTTTACTATAGCAACTTGCTTCTTAAATAGGTTACTATTTTTACCAGTGACTTCGTACGCGTGGGCTTAGAAATTTATTGTTTGAATTGGATATAGAAAGATTTAAACTATGTAAATGATATCCCAAAAAGCACCTATATCAAGAATGGAACCACTATCGAACATATATAAAAATAGCAACAAACTTAACGGATTTTTTTGTTTTGTTTTGTTTTTTGTTTGCTGTCATCAGTTTCCCTACTGGTTTGATCCAGTCCTCCATCCCTTCATATCATGTGCTAAACTCTTCATTTCAAATAAGCGTTACAACCCAGGTATTCAATTATCTAATTCATATATTTTAATCTCTGTCTTCATCTACAATTCCTTCCTTCGACTGTTCCTTCCACTAACAAATTAACCACTCCCGCCTGTCTCACAATGTGACCTACCATACTGTCTAACAGTTCTGTAAGACCCTCACAAGCGTCTTTTCCTCACTCATTATTTCAAAAACACTTTCATTTCGTACTTTATCTGTCCACTCAATATTAAACATATTTTCATAGCACCACATTTCAAATGCCTTGATTTTCCTTTCTTCTATACCTGGTATACCTGAAGTCCATGCTGCACACTTAGAATTTTAAAAACTTCTTTCTGTGTCCTAGAATTATATTTAAAACTGAAAGATATCACATTTTCAGGAAGGCTCATATCGATAGTGCTATCCTGCTATTACCATCATTTATACTTCGGCCATCAGTTGCAATTTTAGTTCCTAGGTAGCAGAATTCATTTACTTCTTCTGCCGCATAAATTTTTTATTAATCTACTGTTTATTGATATCATTGCTGCTACATTTTATCACTTTTGTCTTGGTTCGGTTTATATTTAGCTCAAAATATTCCTTCAGTATGTCGTTCATGATATTCAGTAACTTCTCAATATCCTCAACCTGAATTTATTTCCTTGAACGCTTACGCCATATAGAAATTTTTCTTTCACTTTCTTTATTGCTTCCTATTTATACAAGTTGAATATTAATGGGGATAGACTAAACCTTGTATTACACCATTTTTAACTGATGCATGTCCCTCGTGATTCGCTACTTTTATTATAGCAATTTGATTCTTATATAGATTATTCTTCCACTTAGTTATTTTAGACCCACTTCCTTTTGAAGATCTAGTCATACCTAACATTATCAAAAGCAATTTCGAAATCAACGAACGCCATAAACGAATCTTTGTTTCTCTTGATCCACCCGTCAAGTATTAATCTTAAGTCAGAATCGTTTCTCTTCTACAGCGGATTTTCATAACCACCATTGATCTTAACCTACTATCTCTTCTACTACTTTCCAGTCTTCTGTATATTATTCTGATCAGTAATTTTGAAGCATGTGATGTCAGACTTATAGTGCGATTATTCTCACATTTGTTAACTTGTGCTTTCTTCGGAAGTGTGAAGATAATACTTTAGTTAAAATCAGTTTGAATCTCCTTTTTCATAACTTCTTGTTATTACTTTGAATAATTTTTCTATTCCTTGTTCACTTTGTGATTTGAGAATTTTTGCGGGAATCTTATCAATTCCAACTGTCTTATTTGAATTCAAATCATTCAAAGCTCGATCAAATTCTGTCCTCAGAAAAGGATCTCCTAAGTCATTAATGTCGACGCCGCCTTCTTTCTCCTGTACACTGTTGTTCAAATCAACCACACCATATAGTGTTTTTATTTATTTCTTCTATCGGTTAGCTCTTTCTTCTGAGATTAGAAGATGTATCTTATCTTAATATTTAAGCATATTTTCTTACTTTCTCCAAAATTCTATTTGATTTTCCTATAAGCCTCATCTATTTTAATTATGAACATTTCCTTTTCTACTACTTCGCACTTTTCTTGCAGCAATTTTTCTTGTTTTTGCATTTCAGGTTTTTTATTTTTGTTTTTTTTTTCCCTCGTGCTTCTTCCTGAGCTTTTTTGTGTCCTATCCTCTGATCTATCAACTCCAAAATTACTTCAGTAATCCAATGTTTTCGGGCAGCTAGTTCCTTAAAGCCTAATGTTTCTTTACCACAGTTTCGTATATCTACTTTCAACGCCATTGTTCCGTAGCTGAACTCCTTTCAGAGTTATTTCTTAGACCCACGTCTATCATATCGGCAATTTTTTCTCTCATGTTAGATTATTTCAATCTGTTCACATCCAGTTTGTTCTGCTTGCATTGCTTCTTTATTATTTTGTATTTCAGCCTGCACTTCATAACTGTCAGACTATGCTGAGAGTCAATGCCCACATTGGATATGCTTTACATCTAGAAATTGATTCGTGAATATCTGCTTGACCATGATATAATCTATCTGATATCTAACTGTATCCCCTGGACGTTTCCAGATGTATATCCTTCGTGTTTTTTATTTTACTTATTGCTTTACGCCTCGTCGACGGCTGAGGTCATTAGAGGCGGGATGGGTCTGGGTACAAGGAACGGGAAGGAATTCGGACATGGCTTTTTTGAATGAAGCATCCCGGCATTCGCCTGGAGTGATTTGGCGAAACCATGGAAAACCCAAATCTGTATGCCCGGACGGGGATTCGAACCCGTGTCCTCCCGAATGCGAGGCCAGAACGTTAACCGTTCACCCACCACTCTCGGTATATGTATATCCTTCGTGCATGATTCTTAAATAGTATGTTCACCACGATGAGTTTATGTTTTTCACAAATTTCTAACATCCTGCTTCCTTGCTTATTTCTGTCTCCTGGACCAGTACTTCCTAATATTCTCCTGTTTTTATTTCTCTGTGACGTTGGCATATACGCTTGTACTAATGTGGTTGAAGCGGGGTCTCCTCATCAAAATAATCCTGTCACTGAAGTGTTCATAAAAACTCACCCGTTTTCCTAGTATTCTTTTCATTAAAAACCCTACACCATTAACTCCACCTACAGGTTTTTTTAATTAATTATTCTGTGTTTCCCAGACCAGAAAACTTTTTGATTCGTCCACTTATTCTCACAGAGCCAAACAACATCTAACCTATGTTGTTCCATTTCCCTTTTGCCTCATCAAAATAATCCTGTCACTAAACTGTTCATAAAAACTCACCCGTGTTTCCACTCTCTTTTTCATTACAAATCCTACACCAGTAACTCCACCGACAGCTTTTTTGTTAATTGTTGTGTGTTCCTTAGACCAGTAATCTTGTTCATCCTGCCACTTAGCCTATTATTACTAACCCAAACAACGTGTAACTTAAGTTGTTCCATCTTCCTTTTTATGTTTTCTAATCTACCTGCCCTCTTCAGACTTCTAACCCACGTTCTGACTCGTAGAATGTTTCTATCCATTCTGATGACTCCTCCCTGAGCAGTCCCCACCTTGAGATCCGACTGGTGAACTATTTTACCTTTGGAATATTTTACCCAGGAAGAAGCCATCATTCTTTATTGTAACAGAAGATTAATTTATATATCAAAATTATTTTAATTAAAAAGGAGTTGTTAACTTTATCATTCTAGAGATTGAAAAAACCCCTTTATTTCCTATATTTTAACAAATTAAAGTACATGAACTTCCAACAAAACAAATGACATTCGTGACTGAGATTACTTATTATTTACAACAAATCATCTTGGTCTAGCTCAGTGGAGGGTATGAAATGTCTCACATGCGTTACTGGGCATTTGAAAACACAGTTCCGGTGAAAAATTGTTGCAGCACAACTATGTTCCGTTACCGTTCAAGGTAGAAGCGATGACCAATAGTGTGGTACAACGGCTAATTGGCATTGTACGATCTTTGCACTGATGCAGGCTGCGATATGTGGAGTGGTGTTGCGGCCCATAGAGTCTCCCTGGCAGCGTATGTGGAGTCGTGCAGGGGCGGTTGAACAGCTGTCGGCAGTCAGGAACTATCCACAAGGCGTTGGCGAACTCCAAATACCGGTCAGCAGATTCCAATTAGAAACCCTAAGATTGAATG
The DNA here is from genome assembly GCA_031002005.1 of Vandiemenella viatica. Lineage (NCBI taxonomy): Eukaryota > Metazoa > Arthropoda > Insecta > Orthoptera > Morabidae > Vandiemenella > Vandiemenella viatica. The sequence continues at coordinate 347,665,654 of JARYHS010008074.1, forward strand.
TCTCTCCTAGCGTCACCCTATCCGCAGGAAACCACGTATTCTCGATCGGTGCCAATCAGTCAGTTGTCTCCAGCAACCAAATTCGGGGCCGAAAGCCAGAAAATAGCATACTTCCCAGTCTTACCATCGTCTTATTCGCTATTCCATTTTCACTTCTTCACCCATAGCAATAACCGCACTCATTCGTTGCTGCTATCTCCCACCGAATTCTGTCATATGTTACTGTAACTTTCCGAACATCTGCAAAATAACCATGCCGTCAGGAAGTGGCAATAAATTGTATTAAATGTCTCTTGTCTTTCATTTAAGACTTCCATAGGATGTAAAAGACTTAGCAGTATGTGTGTTCCCCGCTAATACCCCTGTGAGTCCTGAGTTCTGTTGTCCGGCACTGTCCAGCCCTTGGCGTTTCTATAAGTGCCAAAAACGCGCAGATTTTTCTTATCAATTATTCGTGAGCCCTCTACTTGTGTTGATCACATGTAACAATGCACTATGTAATTTGAGAGAATTACATGTCCTCGGAATATCCTTAGTGTCTTTAATGCAGTGGCTTCCTGCTGCCTTCTGCATCCCCATGGCTTTAGTAACTTCTGATTCATTCGCCTTTAAGGGGCGCTTCGAATTCCAATAGCAAGAGTGTGCCTATGGAGCCTATGAGGTAGGAAACCGGTGAGCTAGCTGCATATAAACATAAAATAATATTCCAGTGGAACGCAAATCTACATCTATACTATACTACGTAATAAGCTGACGATACATAAACTGACTGCGGGAGAAAGAAGGCTTGAGTGACCGATATAACATTACAGAGACTTAAGCTGCGTTCCCACGACGTTTTGTAACGAAGGCGGGACGGGACGGGACGAATACTAAACAACACGCTATGGGAACAGGGCCGCCTCTGCTAGCGGGGACGCGACGCAGCTACCCACTGCGAGTCGGTAAACATCACAGGCGTGGGTAGTGGAGCGCTGTTGCCATCGGTTTGCAGCAGCGGTGCGCACCCCTTCTGTTGCTGTAAAGTGCTCTGTGCCAAATGACACTAGGCAACGTGGTGGGGAGGTGGCGGCGAGGTAAGCGAGGGCTAACCTGTGGCGCGCGCTCGTCTCTACACTTCGGCTAATGAAGTCCCGTCCCGTCCCGCCTTCGTTACAAGACATCGTGGGAGCGCGGCTTTACACAAGCTATTCGTTTGTCAGCGTTCGGTTAGTTTTAAAATTCCAGGAGGAAATATGTATTTATCCAGAAAAAAGTATCCTGTGTCCTTTCTAATAATTCAGAGTATTTACTTTTCAAATTTCATTAATATCGATTTGGCTGTTTAGCCGTGAAAGCTTGAAAAACAGAGACTGATTTTGTGTCGCTATTATAATAATTGTACAGGTAAAGTATTCTTCTACCTCGATATTTTAGATCTGACTTATTTAAAATTCTGAACCTCTTTCCTCACCAAACATTATCGAAAGCTTTTTCAAAATGAACAAACGCCTCAAAAGTATATTTATTTTCACGATCTGTCCTTCAAATATTAATGTTATTATGTTTAAAAACTACCACCGTTTAGTTCAAAACACGTAAATGAGACTTTAAGGTAGATGGTGTTCAACCATTGCGCTTATGCCACCTGACATAGGGCCTGTAGTGAAGTGACGTAAGTGGGCAATAACTCTTGTCGTCGTCTTTCACACTTTACTAAATACCAACACTAAGGGGCAGAAGCTGGAAACAGTTCCCGGTGATAATAATCAGGAAATTTCATTGGTCGGTGCGCCAGCAGCAGAATTTGAACTCGCACCGATCATGTCGTGGCATGATCAATACGATGAGGGATCATATCATTCAGACAATGTGATAAATTCTAAAAGACTTTAAACTTTGATGAAGTACAGTAGTTGTTAGCTGATGTTCCATGTTTCACGTAATTAGTTGTGGTTTTGCCTCGGTATGTGGATCAGTCTGTGATTACGTCTGTCGGGACGCGCGCGTTTTTTGTTTTCCAACAACCCGCGTTGTCCTGCACAGTGGAAACAAAAGAGGGCGCTGCAGACGGGTCGTTAAATTAGCGCGAACTCTGTTTCTCCAAAAAAGAACGACACAAGGAGCTGATGGGAGGCGATTGTCAGCGGCCATTGTTGTGCCGGCACGGCCATTAGCCCAGTCACACAGAGTGGAGGCACCCCGCCACGCGTCGCGTGCAGTCTGGAGGCGATTGCGATCTTATCGGTGGGTATAGCACAGCAGGAAGTTAGGCTGGACAGACGGGAAACGGCAACTACTAGTCAGGGAGAATAGATTAAAAACAAAAGAATTAGGGACGACATTTTTTACGCTTCCTTTCAACAGTGTGTATACTTATGACTTCCGCTCCGTCGCCAGTTTGTGGTGAGAAGAACAGCACGGATGAGATACCGATCGGACTGAAAAGGATAATGTATTTGATGTCTTGTTTATCCTTGACAGTATTACAAACAATTAGGTTACTCAACTTAAACGGATATTTCATTTTTATTTAGAAACTCGAATTTACTATTTACCTTTTACACGCAGCTACGTAAGAAAACTTCATATGAAACAGTTGACCACTGATTAAAACATGATTTTCTCACATTTATTTCTAACCATTGCCCTGTTAGCTCGATCAAATCCTATCAATATATTATTACGTCCGCTAGTCTCTCAGCGTGTCCTTTCTCTCATCATTCTCGGCTACACCCACATGTGCCTACCCAACACTGTTAGAGTAGGAAAAGAGGTGGAAGTAAACGTGAGAGCGCCACAGGGTAGTGTACTCGGAGCGTCGCTGTTCATTATTGTAATGAATGGTTGTGTTGATGGTTTACGGTCTCAATTTAGGTTGTTTGCAGATCAAATAATGGAATCTAATAGGATCATAACAGGAGAACGCTGTGTACAGCTGCAGGGTGACCTGGATAGAATATTTAAATGGGTATGTAAGCATGAGATAAAGATAAATGACAAGAAGAGTCTGCTTATTAGGTGCACAGGTAAAAAAAAACTAATGGTTGTTTATGATAATAGGGTGGAGTCAACATTGCTTATTGAAGGCTTGAAGTGGAAATATCTTGCTATAACGTATGACAATAAATTAAAATGGACAAAGCACAGTGGGCAGGTGGTAGAAAATAACTTTAAATTCTCGCACTTGTTGGAGGGAGTGATGAGGGGATGCACCAGAGACGTAAAATAAGTTGGTTACAAAACTTTGGTCAGACCATTGGTTGAATTTTGCGGTGTAGTTTGGGACCCATACTTTGGTATCAAATACAGGAGTTGGAGGACGTGCAAAGAAGAGCAGCTAATTTTGTTAGTGGAAATTATCGCAGGATCCAGTCACTAACTGATATGATAAAGAAGATGGGAGTCGTTGGGAGACAGGAATAGGGTGAAGAGAGTGTCGAAAATGTACTAGGCATATGATGGTGACGGGGCTTAAAAGGATATTGGTCGAAAAATTAGGAATAGTGCATGGAAGGGGAAAGGTGACCATGACCACAAGCTGGCACTGGATTTCATGCATAAGGGAGTGAAAAATTTTCTTTTGTGGGTGAGGTTGTGAGGGATTGGATGAAATTATCAACTGTAGTGATAAATAATTTACCAGAAACGCTGAAGGAATTCAAATTAAAATTCGCAAATCGCAAAAGTTAATGGGAGCGGAATTTAAGATTCACCTTATATAAGATGATTAAAAAATTGAATAAAAGGGGGAAATTAAATGACTAAGGCAAGTGCCACCGGAGCGTGTGCTCCATCCAATTAAAGTGATAATAATAACTTTGTATTGCCTCGACTCTTCGTCTTCAACTTACGTGAGTCCAACAACTTTGCAAAACGTAACTTTGTCTGGCCAAAACTTGTGTAATATTTCAGGCACAGAAAAAAATTATTACAAAGAATAAAACCACAAATATAAGAGGAAAAATGAGGGTGAGGTAAGGCTGTTGCACCACACAGTCCCCCATTTCTTTTTTCCTGCAATAATAGTAATACATTTACCAGTTTTCCTGTAGCGCATTTTTCCAGAAATACTCGTGAAAATAGAGCTGTATTGTAATACTTTCGTTTCTATGTATCACTGGAATACTAAAATTATTATTTTAATGACAATTATACCCATGTTAACATTTGAAAGAATGTTACGTCTTTTCTGGCCTTCTTTTTGTGAAATCTAAGAAAACATTTTCAGCTTCAATCTTCAAACTGTCTGATTGGGTGAATATAGTAAAAAAAAAATACATTTCGTTGACGTACCCTCTTTAATACGAATTGTTTATCGCTTGATATTTTGTGTTTTAGTTACGGTACAGAAAGTGGATGGGTGGTATATCTGAACCACTCACTCATGTCCACTAAAACAAGATTTTCTGTAAGAGTTAGCATGAGATTCACTATTATTTTCAGTTCATCTGATTTTGGAACGATTAAGAACAAACGAATTAATTAATGATCTGTCTGTTTAACTACACATACACGAAGAGCGATATTCGACAAGCAATACGATTCTGTTGTTGTTGTTGTGGCTTTATGAAGTTTCAATACGATTCTATTTCGCTGGTAAATTTTGTTATCCACACTCTTCCATTCCATTTTCAGCATTAGTTAATTTTATGTCATTCTCTGAGGGACAATTACAGGTGGCAGTTAGATTTCTAACTACCGTACGGCTATGTTTTATACTAAGATATAACCGGCTTGTCTCTTAATCTGTACTTAATCAGTTGTAAGGTGTAAGACAAACCGATATTTGTCGCATTCATTTTTCACAAAACAAGTGATGCCTGACAGGTTGGTTCCTCGCAATAAATTAGATCCCAATTTTTATCTGGTTTATCTATTATGCATTCAAATAGGAACCATTTTGGGCATGAGGCAGTCACCTTTAGTTCGTAAACAGTTACAATATTTATTAAATAAATTGATTCAAATAATCAGATTTTACTAAAATGAATTTAAAGTCAAAAATTTAAAAAAAATGCTGAGTGTTCCAGGGACAGATAGCCTCTATTTACCACTTTTAGGGGAATCAGGATTAAAATTTTGTTATTTCTTATATCATTACTCGAATTATTATGAGCCAGGTTTTTTACTTTTTTCAGTAACGGTTTGTCTCGGATTAAGAATTTTAACTGTTAATTCTGGCACAATACTTGGCATGCTTCAAACGAATTGGATGTGACAAAGCTAACATCACTACCATGGATCAATGGAAATCTGATGTAAAGAGTACTAATATTTTCACATTTCAAAATAATAGTGACTTCTTCGTTGTGATGTTTTGAATGTTTTTCTTGCTGAAACGTGGCGCTACAACCATCAGTTGTTTTCATGAAGGAAGCGAGTTAGTTCAAGTATGAATAGACATCTACATCTACATCTATACTCTGCAATTCACAATTACTGTGGGTGGCAGAGGGTGCTAAGCACCAATCCTATTTTATAGTATTCCAATCCCGAATAGAACGAGGAAAGAAAGAATACATAAATGTATCAGTACGGCATCTTATCTCTCGAATCTTATCCCTTCTGTCATTGCGACCCAAATAGGTTGGCGGAAGAAGTATTTCGTTGCACTCGTAAATTAGAGATTTTCGCATATTCTCCAAAAAATTTAAACGAAAACGACGTCGTCTGTCCGCCAAACAATCCCAGCCCAACCCACGTATCAGCTCTGTGACACTCACATAAGGACTGTAACTAGCGGTCACGAATCGAGCGGCTCTCCTCTGTACTTTCTCTAACGTGTCAATCAATCCCTTGCGATAGGGATCCCAAATTGCACAACAGTATTCCAAATGCGGACGCACTAGTGTTTTGTACGCTATTTCCTTTGTATGAGCATTGCAGCTTCTCGAAATACGACCTATAAAACGTAGTTTAGAATTAGCTTTGCCTACGACGCCTTCAAGTTCCAAGGGAATTGTTGATGTCTAGCTCAGCAGTCTCAAGATGCTCAATCGCTTTTGTTTATGTCGAACGTCTTAATTGAAAGCAGATACTAAGCAATCTTTCACTGCTTATTCACCGAATGCTGAATTTTCAGCCCAAAGTCGATAGTATTATTTCATTCTGTAATTAAAAATTCCACTTGCCTGATTCCAATGAACTCAAAATGTTTTAAAACTCGATGTAAGAGATCCTAATAAATTGAAATCTAATGCAACATTAAGGCAGATTCTGCGTAATTTACGATCTCCTCAAACATTTGTGGGTGTAATAGGCAAAAAACTACCAGCAATGTTTTTTTCTTAGCACCATTGCACTGAAAACCCGGTTCCATATAGCTTAGGTAAATTAATTGACTTAGTCCACAACCCGAAGGTTGGTTGGATCCTCCCGAAGGAGGTATACTAAGCCATTGTGTCAGAGGTAGGACGGCCAGTTCCTTTCCTCTGGGACCTACAGTTTAACGTGGAATCCGAACCACGGAGCGTCCTGGCATAGCTCATATGATTAAACACAACTCTCAAAATTCCTGCGGCTGCCGGGATTCGTGCCCGGGGCAGGAGCAGCGAACGTTTTGAAAGCAAGCGCTTAGGCACTTTTTTTTTAAAAAAAAATAAAGAAGCCATTTATTTAATATTCTTGGCAAATACACATTATTTTGAATACAATATAACAAACGATACCAAATATATACACGTATATTAAAACCAAGAACCCGTTCTTCGAAATATTGTAGAACTAATGCCATGACAATACTCAATTGACAAAGCTCACTATTCCTTGTGATATGCAGCACGGTTTTGCGGTAGCCTCTTCAGCCCAGCTCCCTGGCCGTTTTATATCCTCTGACTGGACGGGTGAATGTCACGGAAATCCTGTTATTTCTTCCTTTGTTTGATTCATTTCTTGACTGCCAGGTACTAAGGTTCCTCGCTGTAAAAGAATACTCTCAGAAAGTGTAATATCTGAGACTGCACAAACATTCATCTTAGAAATAAAAAGACAGTCTCCTTCAAAACATGAGAACAATATTCTCAAAAGATATTTATATCAGCTCAGCGCTTTGTTTTCCAACTAAAGTGATTCTAAATGGTATGCTGTTACAATCTTTTGTCTCTTACACTCCCCACTCTTTTAAACAGTTTTTATATATCTCTCGTACTTGTTTTATTAATACGTCGCAAGGGATTTTTCACAGTTATTCTGTGATTGGTGATCACATTCTGTCGTTATTTAGTAGTAGATGTACAAGGGGCGTCAGTTGCCAGTTTTTTCCCCATGTATTCCTTATGGAGGTGCGTCAGTTGCCAGTTTTCCCCCCCTCCCCCTCCCCTCCTTGTAACCTGATACCCTTCCGCCGACCTTGAAACCCCCCTCCCCGCCGCCCACGTCGCGCAGGTGTTCGCCAGTCGCGCAGGCGGAAGCCATTAGTCATGTCAACACCTATCAACAAGGCCATTAATTATCGCTCCCCTTGCAGCCGGCCGCCGCGCACAGCTGCGCCACATTTATCATCGGGGGACGCACTGCGTTCTCACGCCAAGCTCTTCCCACGCTATCAAAGGCTCCCGCGCCGCCGCGCACAGCTGCGCCACACCCGGAAGCCATTAATTATCGGAGGGCGCCGTTTTCCCACGCACTGCGTTCTCACGCCAAGGCTCCAGACTCGTGTATAAATAGGGCAGAGACCTCCCTTCCGCTATCCAGTCTTCTCTGAGCGGCCGAGCTGAGCACTTCGATCATCGCAATGTCTTCTGAGGATCTTAGCTTATTCGCCGATATTGGTAAGTAAATTATTGTTATTTAACTTGTTTTCTGGCTGTTTTAAATTCTTTCACATATACTGATGAGGTTTTTTTTTTCTGCTTCAGACTTTGATGAAATTCTCGCTGAGGATGATTTCGGTAATGATAATATCTTTTTAAAGTAACTAGATTTATGAAAATGTATAGTGCTGAAGCAGTAGTCTATATTATTAATTTATTTGTTCGCAGGTGATTTGGATATTTCCTGCAGTGACCTTTTTTATTTCAGTACGTATTTATCTATAGATTATTTTTTTCCCATGTCTTTATAACTATTGCTAATACATTATTTTTTTCTTTTTTCAGATGAACCATCACGCCCAGAGAAGCGTAAGGGCAATTCTTCTCAGGAATTAAGTAGCCCAAAAAGAGCTTGTGATTGCTCACAATGGAGCATTGATGTGGATGTGCCGCAGAGCATGTCACCACCACCGCAACCACCAGCACACTGGAATATCGGTAAGTCCAGTACATCAGTAATTTACCTATATTATTTTATGCTTACAAAATTATGTTTTTCATGATACTAAAATATTTTTCTTCTTTTTTATGTTTCAGAGGGACGCCCGGCCAACGAGGCAGTTCCACCACCAATATGGCGACCATGGGAGACGTCGGAACCTAGCCGACCGCCCGCCACAGCAGCAGCCGAGCCCCCCAGCAGCCCATCGCCGGGACCCAGCCGACCATCGCCGGGACCCAGCCGCCACTTCAACAACCCATCGCCGGGACCCAGCCGACAGTACGCCGATCCTTCGCCCGGCTCCAGCCGCCAGTACGCCAACCCATCGCCCGGCTCCAGCCGCCCATCGCCCGGCTCCAGCCGCCAGTACGCCGACCCATCGCTTGGCTCCGGCCGGCAGTATGCCGACCCATCGCCCGGCTCCAGCCGGCAGTATGCCAGCCCATCGCCGGGGCCCAGCCGGCAGTATGCCGGTGCAGGGGCAGCCTTATGCAGTCATGATCATGCAGCAACGATGGGTGAGTCAGCAGTATCGCGCTTAGTCCTTGAAGACAGGCTTAGTGCATTTAAAAATAGAATTTATTCCGGGACAATTTCAAATTCACAAAATTTCATAGATCCAATGAATTTCATTGAAGCTTGCTTTAAACTTGTTGCCGGTAAAGTTCGCGAAATTGTGGATAATCGGTCCTCCCCATCTGTAAAGGTGCAGGTTGGACTGATTAACACATATAAAATACAGAAGGAAATGATTTTGGAAACCGCCCGTATGTGCTTTTTAACTAAAATGCGTGAAGTCACAACCAGCACTTGCCTGTCGGATTGGTATGAAAAATATGTGAAGTCGGAGCTCAGAGTAAAATTGTGTGAGTTTCAAGAAAGGACAAGTGGCAAAACTCTCGATAGAATAGAATCCCTCGACATTAGCATTTCTAATTTTCAACCTTTCTATCGTGGGTCTTCCTATGTTGCTCTGCCACTTGATATCTGTAGAAAGAAGGCCGTCATCAATGTTGAAAACAAGAATGACGAGTTGTGCTTTCTATGGACAATTCTTGCATATCACGTAAAGGCGCTAAGCAAAAAACCTACAAGGGTTAGCATATATAAGAAAGTAGCGTTCACTCTACCCCCTCGATTTTTCAGGTATTGAGTTTCCGGTAAAACTCTCTGACATTTCTAAATTTGAGAGGCAAAATCCAGACTATTCTGTAAATGTTTTCGGTCTGGATGAAGTTAAAGGTAAACATGTAGTTTCCGGGGCCCTCCATCACACTGCAGACAAACGCGGTAACCACATAAACATGTTGTTGATTACCGACGGCAGTGGGAAAAAATTCCATTACTGTTGGATTCACAACTTGTCGGCGTTAGTCAGTTCTTCTTTAAGAAACCATCATGGTGCTATATTTATTTGTGACAGATGTCTGCAACATTTTGGACGCAAAGATCTCCTGGACCGCCACGAGATCGACTGTGCAAGGGTTGATCCTGTAAGAGTGGATTTACCCGGCGACGACGAATAAAACCTTAAAGTTTAAGGATTTTGTGCACCAAGAGCGTGTACCCGTCGTCGTTTACGCGGATTTTGAAAGTTTATTGCTACCTTATGATTCTTGCAGTCCCCCACCCAACGCCTCTCACACTACTTTTGTCCAGAAACATATCCCTTTCGCTGCCGCATACCAGGTCGTTTGTCCACTCGTACCTAGTCTGTCGCGTTTCAACTCCTTCAGGGGAAAAAAATCCTGAAAAATGGCTTGTTGACGAACTCGTCAAACTTGCCAAGAAAGTTGATAAAATTTACAAGAGGTGCATTCCTCTTGTAATGACAGACGAGCAAGAAGCAAAGTTTGCTGATGCTACGGTATGCCACATCTGCGAGAAAGACATTGAACCGGGGACTGTCAAGGTCCGCGATCATTGTCATATCACGGGTGAATTTAGGGGGGCTGCACATAATGATTGCAATTTGCAGTATAAGACTAAAAAGTACATACCCATTTTCTTTCACAATCTTTCTGGGTATGATGCTCATTTCATTGTAATGGCATTATCAAAACTCGATTTCGAAGGAATGGACGTGCTTCCCATCAACACAGAACGTTATATTTCTTTTTCGAAAAAGATTGAATACACTTCAATCACGTTAAGGTTTCTGGACTCATACCGGTTCATGCAGCTCCCATTAGATAAACTGGTTGGAACCCTTGAGGACGACGACATGGACATTACTAGTGCTCATTTCACCGACCCCGAGAAGTTCCAATTAGTTAAACGGAAAGGTGTCTTCCCTTACGAATACATGGATTCGTGGGATAAGCTCACCGAGGCCACGCTTCCTCCAAAATCAAAATTCTACAGTTCGTTGTCGGAGTCACACATTTCTGATGAAGATTACGAACACGCGACAAAGGTGTGGCGGACCTTTCCAGATCAAGACTTTGGGCGAATATGCAAGTCTGTACATGGACACAGATGTGCGGTTACTTGCAGATCTGTTTGAGAAATTTAGGAGTGTATGTTTGGGGAAGTACACCCTGGACCCCGCCCACTATTTCACATCCCCAGGCCTTTCGTGGCAGGCTATGTTAAGGAGCACGCGTGTCGAACTGGACCTTCTGACGGATATCGACATGCTGCTCTTTTTCGAACGAGGTATTCGCGGAGGTATTTGCCAGTGCGTCCACAGGTATGCGAAGGCAAATAACCGGTACATGCCGGAGTACAACCGCGAGGCGTCTGAAGATTTTATAATGTACTTCGACGTAAACAATCTTTACGGCTGGGCCATGTCGGAGTATCTACCCTCTGGTGGGTTTCAATGGCTTTCGGCTAAAGAGATTGCTAGCATAGATTTCATGAGCGTTGCAGCTGACTCACCTAGGGGGTTCGTATTGGAGGTAGACCTTACGATTCCTCAGGATAAACACGACGTTTTAGCAGACCTGCCGCCATGTCCAGACCACAAAGCCCCAGAAGGTTCTACCCTCCCCAAGCTGATGACCACACTGGAGAACAAGGTACGGTATGTTCTCCATTACCGAGTCCTCCAGCAATGTGTAGGCTTGGGGCTGCAGGTGACCGAAATACACCGGGTAATATCTTTCAATCAGTCACCGTGGTTGAAAGAATACATATCTCTCAATACGCGTTCTCGCCGTGACGCCAAAACAGATTTCGAGAGAGATTTTTACAAACTGATGAACAATTCAATTTTCGGCAAGACTATGGAGAACATTCGAAAACACCGCGACGTGAAATTGTGTACAGGTTGGGTGGGCCGCCGCGGTGCCCGCAAACACATAGCTTCACCACACTTTAAGCAAGTAACAGTTTTCAGCAAGGACTTTGTGGCCGTGGAGATGGCGAAAGCTAGGATAGTTTTTAATAAAACCTGTGTATGTCGGAATGTGCATTCTTGACCTGTCTAAACTTGAGGATGTACAGATTTCATTATGAATTTGCCATTCCTCAGTTTAGAAGCCCTAAATTGCTATATATGGATACAGACAGCTTCATCTACTTGGTGCGGAACTGCGATCCATATGAAGTGATGCGACGCAACAGGGAGGAGTTCGACACGTCTGGTTATAGCACCGGCAACCGTTATGGGATAGAGTCCCACAATGAAAAGGTTGTCGGTGTTATGAAGGACGAAGCGAATGGTACCCTGATTGCGGAGTTTGCGGGGTTAAGAGCAAAAATGTATGCATTCCGGCTCGAGACAGACCAGACCTCTAGACGGGCTAAAGGTTTGGCTGGCTCAGTCACTCGAAAGCTGCAGATGGAGGATTACATAAATTGCCTCCATGGTGAAACACCCAGGTACCATCTGCAGCAAAGGATCACATCAACTCTGCACGTTGTAAATACTGCTTCAAATATCCAAACTGGGTCTGTCTAGAACGGACGATAAGCGGTATATTTTCCCCGACGGGATAGAGACCCTCCCGTGGGGGCACAAGTCTGTAAATAATGTGTGAATGTTTTGTAAATATACCGTTTATCCTTGTTTCTAGTTTGTAAATATGTACACTAGTAAAATCAATTTTGTAAATATGTAGATAAGTTAGGACTCTGTAAAATCTCAGTTTATCAATGTTAGGAACGCTGCATAAGTAATATAAATTGGCTGCTGGGGGAGTGCTGCTGAATTGCTTTGTATGACATTTTGTTTGCTGAGCCGTATGCTCATTTGCATTATATTAACGTAATCGGAAAAAAAACATTGTAAAATAGACTAAGTGTACAGAAGTTAGATTGTAAGGTTGCTGAGCTGTATGCTCATTTGCATTATATTAACGTAATTGAAAAAAAAAAAAAAACATTGTAAAATAGACTAAGTGTACACAAGAAATTATTGCTGTACATAGATTGTATGTTTGCTGAGTTACAGGCTCATTTGCTTTATATTAACGTAATCGGAAAAAAAATTTGTAAAATAGGCTAAGTGTACAGAAGTTAGATTGTAAGTTTGCTGAGCTGTATGCTCATTTGCATTATATTAACGTAATTGAAGGAAAAAAAACACAATTGTTAGAAAAAATAAGTTTATTTATTAAGGAAACAAAATGTATTTTACATTTTAAATAAATCTTTTTTATGAATCCACGTGTTATGTGATTTATCAAAACCCAACCACTTCACCAAGATCATATTTTTCCTTCTCTTTATCACTCGTTCAACCAAAAATAAAAAAAAATAAAAAAAAAAAAAATATACTTGTAAGTTTTGTTAGTTGTAATTCTTGCTGGTAAAATGCTCATGCAATAATCTTTACCCTGATAGTCTTTAAGCAAATAAGTTACAGGATTTGTTAATTTCACTTTACTGATGGTAAACACTTCCGTTGACCATTCTATGATCCTCGGTGGTCTCTCGTTCAGGAGATACCGGTGTGAATCCCCAATTCTGTTGTGTCATAATTATGAAAACCGACCATTCAGAGAAAAAGAACAAAGTATCGAGCATTACAGGGAGCAAGAGAGAAGCATAATTTCATGAAAAAAATATACAGTTTCAGTAAGAAGCATGAAAATCTCATAAATTCCCTTAAATTTCATGAAAATCGGTAAAAAAAAAGATTAAAAATGTAAAATATTACCAAAATTACGTAATTTCCTTCCAAAACAAGATGTCGTTGGTTGACATGACAATTACACCTGCGTGCACCACAGAGTGCAGTGCCCAACTATATGATGTGTTTTCATTTCTACAACTGGCTACAGAAAAGTGTCATATATGTACAAAAATATATGTTTCGGATGTAGCGACATTTCCCAGACAAACCTGCACGGCCCCTCCAACACACACATCACATTACCGTCAGGGAGTGCAAAGGATGAAAACTACAGATGTTATCGATCAAAGGGGCAAAGGTTAGGAAAACTATGTGATAAGTATTCACAACGCATACAATCTTCCAATCATGATAGGGTGAGCAAAGATGAAAGCAAACTATGTGTGCATCACAGAACTCAATGCGATCAAAGGTGCTGACATAACGTATCAGACACATTAACGCACACACAAGTCTTAACAAAAACCACTATCATGAAGGTGGAATAAGTTAGCGTAAGTTCAGGTTAATTCTTATTTTTCCATAAATTCGGAGTGTATGTGAAGCGATAATGAGGGTGGGATGCACTAGAGGTTAAGACGTAAGCTAAGACATAACATGCTGGGCCAGCCTTACGAAGGAATGAGGTGGGATAAGTTAGTACAAGCTCAGGTTAACCCTTATTTTTTCATAAATTGAGAGCGCGTGTGATGGGAAATAGCGATAACGAGGGTGCGATGCACTAGAGGTTAACCCCAGTTTTGGGTTAAGAAACCATGACACCCTTGCACTAATTGAGGTTATTGAGATTAGCCCTAGTTTTGGACTAAAAAAAACCCCATGAAACATTTGCAGTAATTGAGGTTATTGTAGATAATTTAGGTTGGGCAGGCTCAGCATGTTACATTGTGTTAGCTTAGGTTAACCTAAGCTAACACAATGTAACATGCTGAGCCTGCCCAACCTAAATTATCTACAATAACCTCAATTACTGTAAATGTTTCATGGTTTTTTTAGTCCAAAACTAGGGCTAATCTCAATAACCTCAATTAGTGCAAGGGTGTCATGGTTTCTTAACCCAAAACTGGGGTTAACCTCTAGTGCATCGCACCCTCGTTATCTGCTATTCCCATCACACGCGCTCTCAATTTATGAAAAATAAGGGTTAACCTGAGCTTGTACTAACTTATCCCACCTCATTCCTTCGTAAGGCCGGCCCAGCATGTTATGTCTTAGCTTACGTCTTAACCTCTAGTGCATCCCACCCTCATTATCGCTTCACATACACTCCGAATTTATGGAAAAATAAGAATTAACCTGAACTTACGCTAACTTATTCCACCTTCATGATAGTGGTTTTTGTTAAGACTTGTGTGTGCGTTAATGTGTCTGATACGTTATGTCAGCACCTTTGATCGCATTGAGTTCTGTGATGCACACATAGTTTGCTTTCATCCTTTGCTCACCCTATCATGATTGGAAGATTGTATGCGTTGTGAATACTTATAGTTTTCCTAACCTTTGCCCCTTTGATCGATAACATCTGTAGTTTTCATCCTTTGCACTCCCTGACGGTAATGTGATGTGTGTGTTGGAGGGGCCGTGCAGGTTTGTCTGGGAAATGTCGCTACATCCGAAACATATATTTTTGTACATATATGACACTTTTCTGTAGCCAGTTGTAGAAATGAAAACACATCATATAGTTGGGCACTGCACTCTGTGGTGCACGCAGGTGTAATTGTCATGTCAACCAACGACATCTTGTTTTGGAAGGAAATTACGTAATTTTGGTAATATTTTACATATTTTAATCTTTTTTACCGATTTTCATGAAATTTAAGGGAATTTGAGATTTTCATGCTTCTTACTGAAACTGTATATTTTTTTTCATGAAATTATGCTTCTCTCTTGCTCCCTGTAATGCTCGATACTTTGTTCTTTTTCTCTGACTGGTCGGTTTTCATAATTATGACACAACAGAATTGGGGATTCACACCGGTATCCTCCTGAACGAGAGACCACCGAGGATCATAGAATGGTCAACGGAAGTGTTTACCATCAGTAAAGTGAAATTAACAAATCCTGTAACTTATTTGCTTAAAGACTATCAGGGTAAAGATATTGCAGGAGCATTTTACCAGCAAGAATTACAACTAACAAAACTTACAAGTACATTTTTTTTATTTATTTATTTTTTTTTATTTTTTGGTTGAACGAGTGATAAAGAGAAGGAAAAATATGATCTTGGTGAAGTGGTTGGGTTTTGATAAATCACATAACACGTGGATTCATAAAAAAGATTTATTTAAAATGTAAAATACATTTTGTTTCCTTAATAAATAAACTTATTTTTTCTAACAATTGTGTTTTTTTTTCCTTCAATTACGTTAATATAATGCAAATGAGCATACAGCTCAGCAAACTTACAATCTATGTACAGCATTACTTCTGTACACTTAGCCTATTTTACAAATTTTTTTTTTCCGATTACGTTAATATAAAGCAAATGAGCATGTAGCTCAGCAAACTTACAATCTATGTACAGCAATAATTTCTTGTGTACACTTAGTCTATTTTACAATGTTTTTTTTTTTTCTTCAATTACGTTAATATAATGCAAATGAGCATACAGCTCAGCAACCTTACAATCTACGTACAGCATTTCTTCTGTACACTTAGTCTATTTTACAATGTTTTTTTTCCGATTACGTTAATATAATGCAAATGAGCATACGGCTCAGCAAACAAAATGTCATACAAAGCAATTCAGCAGCACTCCCCCAGCAGCCAATTTATATTTTATGCAGCGTCCTAACTTGATAAACTGAGATTTTACAGAGTCCTAACTTATCTACATATTTACAAAATTGATACATATTTACAAACTAGAAACACGGATAAACGGTATATTTACAAAACATTCACACATTATTTACAGACTTGTGCCCCCACGGGAGGGTCTCTATCCCGTCGGGGAAAATATACCGCTTATCGTCCGTTCTAGACAGACCCAGTTTGGATATTTGAACAGTATTTACAACGTGCAGAGTTGATGTGATCCTTTGCTGCAGATGGTACCTGGGTGTTTCACCATGGAGGCAATTTATGTAATCCTCCATCTGCAGCTTTCGAGTGACTGAGCCAGCCAAACCTTTAGCCCGTCTAGAGGTCTGGTCTGTCTCGAGCCGGAATGCATACATTTTTGCCCTTAACCCCGCAAACTCCGCAATCAGGGTACCATTCGCTTCGTCCTTCATAACACCGACAACCTTTTCATTGTGGGACTCTATCCCATAACGGTTGCCGGTGCTATACCCAGACGTGTCGAACTCCTCCCTGTTGCGTCGCATCACTTCATATGGATCGCAGTTCCGCACCAAGTAGATGAAGCTGTCTGTATCCATATATAGCAATTTAGGGCTTCTAAACTGAGGAATGGCAAATTCATAATGAAATCTGTACATCCTCAGTTTAGACAGGTCAAGAATGCACATTCCGACATACACAGGTTTATTAAAAACTATCCTAGCTTTCGCCATCTCCACGGCCACAAAGTCCTTGTTGAAAACTGTTACTTGCTTAAAGTGTGGTGAAGCTATGTGTTTGCGGGCACCGCGGCGGCCCACCCAACCTGTACACAATTTCACGTCGCGGTGTTTTCGAATGTTCTCCATAGTCTTGCCGAAAATTGAATTGTTCATCAGTTTGTAAAAATCTCTCTCGAAATCTGTTTTGGCGTCACGGCGAGAACGCGTATTGAGAGATATGTATTCTTTCAACCACGGTGACTGATTGAAAGATATTACCCGGTGTATTTCGGTCACCTGCAGCCCCAAGCCTACACATTGCTGGAGGACTCGGTAATGGAGAACATACCGTACCTTGTTCTCCAGTGTGGTCATCAGCTTGGGGAGGGTAGAACCTTCTGGGGCTTTGTGGTCTGGACATGGCGGCAGGTCTGCTAAAACGTCGTGTTTATCCTGAGGAATCGTAAGGTCTACCTCCAATACGAACCCCCTAGGTGAGTCAGCTGCAACGCTCATGAAATCTATGCTAGCAATCTCTTTAGCCGAAAGCCATTGAAACCCACCAGAGGGTAGATACTCCGACATGGCCCAGCCGTAAAGATTGTTTACGTCGAAGTACATTATAAAATCTTCAGACGCCTCGCGGTTGTACTCCGGCATGTACCGGTTATTTGCCTTCGCATACCTGTGGACGCACTGGCAAATACCTCCGCGAATACCTCGTTCGAAAAAGAGCAGCATGTCGATATCCGTCAGAAGGTCCAGTTCGACACGCGTGCTCCTTAACATAGCCTGCCACGAAAGGCCTGGGGATGTGAAATAGTGGGCGGGGTCCAGGGTGTACTTCCCCAAACATACACTCCTAAATTTCTCAAACAGATCTGCAAGTAACCGCACATCTGTGTCCATGTACAGACTTGCATATTCGCCCAAAGTCTTGATCTGGAAGGTCCGCCACACCTTTGTCGCGTGTTCGTAATCTTCATCAGAAATGTGTGACTCCGACAACGAACTGTAGAATTTTGATTTTGGAGGAAGCGTGGCCTCGGTGAGCTTATCCCACGAATCCATGTATTCGTAAGGGAAGACACCTTTCCGTTTAACTAATTGGAACTTCTCGGGGTCGGTGAAATGAGCACTAGTAATGTCCATGTCGTCGTCCTCAAGGGTTCCAACCAGTTTATCTAATGGGAGCTGCATGAACCGGTATGAGTCCAGAAACCTTAACGTGATTGAAGTGTATTCAATCTTTTTCGAAAAAGAAATATAACGTTCTGTGTTGATGGGAAGCACGTCCATTCCTTCGAAATCGAGTTTTGATAATGCCATTACAATGAAATGAGCATCATACCCAGAAAGATTGTGAAAGAAAATGGGTATGTACTTTTTAGTCTTATACTGCAAATTGCAATCATTATGTGCAGCCCCCCTAAATTCACCTGTGATATGACAATGATCGCGGACCTTGACAGTCCCCGGTTCAATGTCTTTCTCGCAGATGTGGCATACCGTAGCATCAGCAAACTTTGCTTCTTGCTCGTCTGTCATTACAAGAGGAATGCACCTCTTGTAAATTTTATCAACTTTCTTGGCAAGTTTGACGAGTTCGTCAACAAGCCATTTTTCAGGATTTTTTCCCCTGAAGGAGTTGAAACGCGACAGACTAGGTACGAGTGGACAAACGACCTGGTATGCGGCAGCGAAAGGGATATGTTTCTGGACTAAAGTAGTGTGAGAGGCGTTGGGTGGGGGACTGCAAGAATCATAAGGTAGCAATAAACTTTCAAAATCCGCGTAAACGACGACGGGTACACGCTCTTGGTGCACAAAATCCTTAAACTTTAAAGTTTTATCGTCGTCGCCGGGTAAATCCACTCTTACAGGATCAACCCTTGCACAGTCGATCTCGTGGCGGTCCAGGAGATCTTTGCGTCCAAAATGTTGCAGACATCTGTCACAAATAAATATAGCACATGATGGTTTCTTAAAGAAGAACTGACTAACGCCGACAAGTTGTGAATCCAACAGTAATGGAATTTTTTCCCACTGCCGTCGGTAATCAACAACATGTTTATGTGGTGAACGCGTTTGTCTGCAGTGTGATGGAGGGCCCCGGAAACTACATGTTTACCTTTAACTTCATCCAGACCGAAAACATTTACAGAATAGTCTGGATTTTGCCTCTCAAATTTAGAAATGTCAGAGAGTTTTACCGGAAACTCAATACCTGAAAAATCGAGGGGGTAGAGTGAACGTACTTTCTTATATATTGCTAACCCTTGTAGGTTTTTTGCTTAGCGCCTTTACGTGATATGCAAGAATTGTCCATAGAAAGCACAACTCGTCATTCTTGTTTTCAACATTGATGACGGCCTTCTTTCTACAGATATCAAGTGGCAGAGCAACATAGGAAGACCCACGATAGAAAGGTTGAAAATTAGAAATGCTAATGTCGAGGGATTCTATTCTATCGAGAGTTTTGCCACTTGTCCTTTCTTGAAACTCACACAATTTTACTCTGAGCTCCGACTTCACATATTTTTCATACCAATCCGACAGGCAAGTGCTGGTTGTGACTTCACGCATTTTAGTTAAAAAGCACATACGGGCGGTTTCCAAAATCATTTCCTTCTGTATTTTATATGTGTTAATCAGTCCAACCTGCACCTTTACAGATGGGGAGGACCGATTATCCACAATTTCGCGAACTTTACCGGCAACAAGTTTAAAGCAAGCTTCAATGAAATTCATTGGATCTATGAAATTTTGTGAATTTGAAATTGTCCCGGAATAAATTCTATTTTTAAATGCACTAAGCCTGTCTTCAAGGACTAAGCGCGATACTGCTGACTCACCCATCGTTGCTGCATGATCATGACTGCATAAGGCTGCCCCTGCACCGGCATACTGCCGGCTGGGCCCCGGCGATGGGCTGGCATACTGCCGGCTGGAGCCGGGCGATGGGTCGGCATACTGCCGGCCGGAGCCGAGCGATGGGTCGGCGTACTGGCGGCTGGAGCCGGGCGATGGGCGGCTGGAGCCGGGCGATGGGTTGGCGTACTGGCGGCTGGAGCCGGGCGAAGGATCGGCGTACTGTCGGCTGGGTCCCGGCGATGGGTTGTTGAAGTGGCGGCTGGGTCCCGGCGATGGTCGGCTGGGTCCCGGCGATGGGCTGCTGGGGGGCTCGGCTGCTGCTGTGGCGGGCGGTCGGCTAGGTTCCGATGTCTCCCATGGTCGCCATATTGGTGGTGGAACTGCCTCGTTGGCCGGGCGTCCGACCGCCCCCTCTGAAACATAAAAAAGAAGAAAAATATTTTAGTATCATGAAAAACATAATTTTGTACGCATAAAATAATATAGGTAAATTACTGATGTACTGGACTTACCGATATTCCAGTGTGCTGGTGGTTGCGGTGGTGGTGGAGTGGGACATGCTCTGCGGCACATCCACATCAATGCTCCATTGTGAGCAATCACAAGCTCTTTTTGGGCTACTTAATTCTTCGAAGAATTGCCCTTACGCTTCTCTGGGCGTGATGGTTCATCTGAAAAAAGAAAAAAATAATGTATTAGCAATAGTTATAAAGACATGGGAAAAAAATAATCTATAGATAAATACGTACTGAAATAAAAAAGGTCACTGCAGGAAATATCCAAATCACCTGCGAACAAATAAATTAATAATATAGACTACTGCTTCAGCACTATACATTTTTCATAAATCTAGTTACTTTAAAAAGATATTATCATTACCGAAATCATCCTCAGCGAGAATTTCATCAAAGTCTGAAGCAGAAAAAAAAAAACCTCATCAGTATATGTGAAAGAATTTAAAACAGCCAGAAAAACAAGTTAAATAACAATAATTTACTTACCAATATCGGCGAATAAGCTAAGATCCTCAGAAGACATTGCGATGATCGAAGTGCTTCAGCTCGGCCGCTCAGAGAAGACTGGATAGCGGAAGGGAGGTCTCTGCCCTATTTATACACGAGTCTGGAGCCTTGGCGTGAGAACGCAGTGCGTGGGAAAACGGCGCCCTCCGATAATTAATGGCTTCCGGGTGTGGCGCAGCTGTGCGCGGCGGCGCGGGAGCCTTTGATAGCGTGGGAAGAGCTTGGCGTGAGAACGCAGTGCGTCCCCCGATGATAAATGTGGCGCAGCTGTGCGCGGCGGCCGGCTGCAAGGGGAGCGATAATTAATGGCCTTGTTGATAGGTGTTGACATGACTAATGGCTTCCGCCTGCGCGACTGGCGAACACCTGCGCGACGTGGGCGGCGGGGAGGGGGGTTTCAAGGTCGGCGGAAGGGTATCAGGTTACAAGGAGGGGAGGGGGAGGGGGGGAAAACTGGCAACTGACGCACCTCCATAAGGAATACATGGGGAAAAAACTGGCAACTGACGCCCCTTGTACATCTACTTTTAGTGCTAATCTCTAAACACGACGAAACCAAGGAGACTTGAAATGTTTTTACTAACATAGATCGCAGGATGTTGGTACATCAATTCGTCTTTCTAGCTGTGTAATATGAAAACATTAATAGTAAGACCTCATTATAAACATTATGCAACATATTTAAATTATTTTTACATATTTAAAAATCTTTTTTATACCTTCGCCTCCTCAAATGACTAAGAACACCAAAAACCAGTAATGGAAATGTCTGTCACAAGGATGAACCTGAAGTAGACGTCAATAAGCAGTAAGAATTTCTAGGGATGAAAACTAGTGGAAACCAGCTGAACACTAATTGGCCCAGTGCATTCTCCGAATGTTAGAAGAGTTTCTTTTTTTAATTTTAATGTATTATCTTATCACAGAAGCAAAAATATAAAAGCCCCAAATTGATCTAACATTTAAAAAAATAAATAATAATGTTAGGTGTCATAACTTGAAGATACCCCAGTAAATGGTACTTGAATAGAAGTATCGGTTAAATCCCATGTAGACCACTAGTCAGTCAAAATCCTTGGAATGGTGGTGCTGGAGGAGGGGGGTGGTTGTCAATTGTTTTCTGGTAAGTTTTTAATCCCACAAAAACAATTCTTGTAAAAATAGACCAAGTCACTTGTTCATGTAGTGAAAAAAAGTTGTGGGATCTTCTTCTGAGCCAAGTCTACGTTTTACAGTATGTATTCACATAACTTTGTGAAACAGAATGGTTTCTCTCAGTGTCACAGACCGTTTATTTAGGATAAAAAAATCTGATGACTTGGCCATTATGCAGGCCATGTTTTAGTTAACCTATATAAATACCTTATATGTGTTGCTTTATCAAACTTATAAATACTTAAAAGCCAAGATTTCCCTCACTCGTTTTCGAATTTGATAAGTATATATTATTCCTTCAATTTCAGTAAAAATTATGACGTGCATAATGAACAAGTTATCAGATTGTATTTCACAAAGTGAAGTGAATACACACTGTAAAGTGTAGACTTGGTTCGGAAGAAGATCTAATAACTTTTTGTAACTACATGAGCAAGTGACTTGGCCTATTTTTACAAGAATTGTTTTTGTGGGATCTCATTTCTTTTTGTAATTTTATCGCTTATTCTCAAATGTAATTATTCCATTTGAAAATCAATGGATAAGAACATCTCAGAAATTAAGACATCAATATAGGTACGTTACCAACAATACCCCGCTCTCGAAAAAACTGGGTGTGCGCCGTAGTCGAGCAATTGCTGTTGGTTTCCCTATCACCACAAAAACATTACCAATAAATTCAAAACTAGGCACAGGAACTAATTAAAATTTAAGATATTAATTAAACTTGCTGATGAAGGCTCTGACACAACGCCAGGGACCCAAGAAGGAAAAATGCTATATGGCGAAGCTGATTGTTATGGGACCATGTTTCTGTTCACTAACTACATTCGGTGTTTACGTGAAAATACATCCTGCACCAAGCTGTAAAATTACACATCCATGGCAATGGCACACATGTTTTTTTATTATTATTATTATTATTTTATGCGTACCAAAAGAAAGCGAGTTAGCGTTTACGGCGAAATGAGACCTGTACCAAGCTGTAAAATTATGTATTCATGGGAATGGTGAATATGCAGTTTAGATCGTACGAAAAGAAAGCCAGTTATCTGAGTTGGTTTGTTAGGTTACATTGGCAATCGTGATGTATAATGTGTTACAATCGCTGTAACCTTCAATACACACACACACACCTTCTTTTGTTTTCTGTTTTTAAATATTTTGGAAATTGATTCTCTTCTGGAGACAGGTTCGACGGTTTGAGCATATAGCTTTATCCAGAACAAAGCAATTAACCGGCAAATATGTAAAGGAACGTTTCACGTTTGGGTTGCCATTCAATAAATACAGGGAAAATCAGCAATATCAATACCAACAATGCCCCACTCTATGCAAACAATTAATTTACGTCGTTGCCGAACTATGAGCATTACCGCTGGTTTAAATACCGCCTGAAATAAATAACATTTAACTTCCAAACTAATTATAGGAACAAAGTAAAATTTAAGGCTTTGGTTAAACTTGCTTGCCTCTATATATCGTAGTATGGAAATATCAGGTTTATAGCTTCATCCGGAGCAAAGTAATTAAGCTGCAAATATGTGCCAGAATTTTTCATGTTTGGGATTTTAATTAAATAAATACTGTGAAAAACTCCAATATCAGATTTTTCTTATGATTTAGGGACGAAACCATATATGTGTACCAAATTACTTATTTCTAGGATTGCTGGAAGTACTGTGGAATTTTGATGTCGGGGTGTTGTGCCGAAATATAATTTTGAATTTCAGTAACTTCCAAAGTAAGAAAAGGAAAGAGTAAAATTAAACACGTTAGTTAAACATAGTAAGCTGACTCTACAGTGATAATCTGAAGTTTATAAAGTACAGTAATTAGGGTAGAAAGCAATTTCACTTTAGGGGTAGGTAAGGGGGTAAGTATATGGAAACTTACGAGTTTCAGAGTTGTCTTATAATATGTGGGTAAAATGTTTTCTGTCTACCAAATTTCAGCTTTCTACGGCTACGGGAAGTGCTTTAGAATTTTGATGATCATCAGTTAGTCAGTCAGTCAGTGAGTGACGAAATCGCTGAAGTTTGCATATTATACGAACTAAGAACAGTAACAAAATAAAATTTAATACGTTTCCTAAAATTGCTGATATCTATGTAAAACAGAAATTTCAGACATGTAGCATGAATACGACCGAAGAAATTGAAGTTCAAAAATGGCCCGAATCGCTTCGAGAAAAGGGCAGCCGGTGCCGCCGTTGACTCGACTTGGCGGGTGCATTGTCGTGCACCCAAATTTCACCAACGAACAATGCTGGTAAACGAAATTTACTATAGAAAACAAACATTCACCTTCTTAAAATTACTAAGTAAATTAGCTTTATTCAGAAAAATTATTAAATATCAGTAAAAAATATTTCAATATAACACTAACCAAAGTAATTTTAAAAAATAATTTAATAAATCAATAGCACTTCAAACAATTCTCTCCCAAACATTACAGAAAAGTCCGAGTATAATTTCATATGAAAACAGGATAACAGCGTTTTAAAGAATTCTTAATCTGTAATTTGCATACATGTGAGAAAAGAAAATTTGAATGCAACGGCACCTGAAAACACAATAACAGGAAAAGACATTAAATTAAGCAGATAGGGAATTGTATTCCTTAAAAAGAAGCTAATTTCTGAATCAGCAACTTTGTTCCTTATGTAGGTTTGTATACCAATATTTTGATGAGATATCCGGATATTAAATCAAGTGACATTACTGCTCCTAATAAAGATATGGTTATTTTTGCCATCTTTTGACTCGTGTGTTTAGTGGGTAGTGTGGCTCAATTTCTTGGCATTGTTTAAGTCTGTGTTCTCTGTCCCTTTTTTATATCGACATATCCACTACGAAAATAGATCTAATTTGTGGCGAAGTGGTAACAGAGAATGAATTTAATGGTATTATACACAGTAACTATTTTCAAAATTTTATGATTATAAAGGTATCAAATTTTATTTAAAAAATCAATGGTTACTATTCAGATTAGAGAGTAGGATTTGGTTGATTGTGATTCAGATTCTTTGTGCTAACATATACAGGAATCATTTTTTATCTGTTGTTCTTCGTTGTTCTTGGAGCACACGTTCTGAAAAACTCCTGATCCTTACTGAACGTTCTGTGAATTCTTGCTCGTAAGCAACATTTTTGCTTCAGTTTTGTATCTTGGGAAAAAAAAAAAATACGTAACTTACGTGTTATAATGTGAAGTGTTCTGCTGTTCCCATTTGATATCGGATTTGGTTGGTGCCAGTGCAGACATTTCAGATGTTTATGGAAAATTAAAATAACCTAACGTCACCCTCTCATTCTTCAGATAGCGCTGTGATCTAATTAAGGGTTTGAAAGCGACTTTACTTATTCCTAGCTTACTTTTCGTTTAACCAAAATATATCTCCAAGTTGCTGACCGTTTAATTGTGTGTACAGTCACGACAATTGAAAGGATCTAATAATAAAATATATAACCTATTACTTAGATTTATAAAAGTATCTACATATACTGTATTAGGTGCAAATCGGTGACTGTTTTCGTATGGTAATCGACCTAGAATGGTTCTCGTTTTTAAGGTAAAAAGTCATGACAAGTTTATCTTACCTGGATAAAATACAAAAATTTTCACGTTAAATTTCGTGTAATGAAGAATTCACTCACGTTTACTACTTTTAGTAGCCTTAACCTTAAGTCTGATGCCTAATGTAAGTACCTAAAGATAGCCGAGCGGTGTGACAGTAATGACTTACCAATGGCAACAACAGGAAACTCTTCATTGAACCGTAAAGTACAATTTTATTCGACACTTTTTCAGTCGTCAAGTTTTACCATATGTTCTAAGTAAATTGACGTATTTAATTTAAACTGAAAAACTACGAAAATCAAACTTAATGAAAGTCTTCTGGAAATTTATTTCCTCATATTCTCAATTTTGTTCGCTGCCTGGCGCGTGACGTCAGCGTGTACAAAAATAAAGATTTGGGAAACAATCAAGGGTATTCATCTCACTATCAGAAGGACTGATTTACGAACTTGACCTTTATTTCATCCATAGAATTTGCTATGAAGACTTTTTGTTTGGTTTGAAGAGCGTTATCTTGCTTAAAGACAAGACACCGGTCTTATTATATGGTACAGTATAAGAAACTAGTTGCCACCCGCGACTTCTTAGCATTGGACAAAGAATTTTATTCCTAGAATTGAATATAGAAAGATGCAAGGTGTCCCAATAAGCACGTAATGGGATAATATTACGGTAAAATCATCAACATTGAACCTGATTCATGAAGAGAACACAGTTGCAACATGTTTAAAGGTAACAACAAACTAAGCATGGGGGAGAGGGATTAACTGAGGTAGAATACCTTCAACAGTTCCTCCGGCTGGTTTTGCAGTTTAA
This sequence comes from Vandiemenella viatica, assembly GCA_031002005.1. Lineage (NCBI taxonomy): Eukaryota > Metazoa > Arthropoda > Insecta > Orthoptera > Morabidae > Vandiemenella > Vandiemenella viatica. Next base: position 347,691,930 of record JARYHS010008074.1, read on the forward strand.
AATTATTTTAACTTCCTGTGGACATCTTTTGTGTACCACGTTTTTGGTTTTGCTGTTCTTTGCTAAGATGTATAGCATAATAGTGTGGTGCAACGCAATTCCGTATCTGTATTATGTAATAGTGGTGTCTGTACATGGAATTTATGATCAGATCATACACAAGCTGATTACGAGAGAAACAAAGACTGAGCGACAGAAATAACATTACAGATACAAACACTATCCGTCTGTTTGTCACCGTTCTGTTAGTTTTCTAAATTTCATCATGACCAAATATATTGTTTTGTACCAAAAGCTTTTCCTGTGTCCTTCCTAATCATACATAGTATTTCCATGTGGAACTTCATCAATGACGGTTTAGCCGTTCAGTCGTGAAAACGTAACAAACAGTTAGAGAGTCAGAGTTAGTTCGGCATTCATAATATTGGAGAGATTTCGTGCGTATTTTCTTTAATTTTGTAACTCCTGGATGGCGCGCTGCATCTGAGTGCCTGGTTGTCTCAGGCGCACCAGCTACCTCTCCTAACGAGTCCCCGCTGACGCCAAGCTGCTCGCTCATTTGTTCTGGTTCCAGTCAGCGGCAGACATCATCGATCGAGGGTGTCCCGACCCTTGTGGCTTCAAGCGAACTAACCTCGTGTCTGTGTGCCTGCCGACACAACTCCACGACCGTTAATCCCTTTTCCTGTCCAGGCGATTAAGTTTACTAAATAACAACAGTAGTCACGAATGCAGGTGTGCTATAAGAAAATCATCTGCTTATACACCAACAGATACCTGCCTACTTTCACATTATTTTCCACCTCTAACAAAAAAATCAAGGCAATATAACTCTCTGTTCCACCTAAAACACTAAATTAGCATTTCAATGCAAGATGTGACTAATTCTTTCTGTACTCTCCTTAAAAACTCTCGAATACC